>BPLR01011278.1:0-12009 GCA_021605095.1 Caerostris extrusa
GTTACGTATTGCTTAGCAATTCAGATTTTTTTTTTTAAACTTTTACAATCATATGGAATTTTTGATCATTAATATGGTGCTGTGACAAATTTTAAAAAGACACAATAAATTTCTAATATCCTTACCTTGTGAAAAACAAGTTGTTATAGCAAGGTAATGGAACAATAAACTTTTCCTTCTCTCTAAAATAGAAAGTTAATTAGATTAACATAAATTCTCGAAGAATTAAAAATAACTGAATTTTTCAAATCATGTATTAAGAATATTAGTCACATATTTTATATCAAAATTTAATCATTTTATGATTCCTTTGCTTGAAAGTATTATTTAAAAAAAAAGTAATATTCTCAAAAGCTTTTTAGCACTAAAAGCTAAGATTTTACTTTTTGAATGAATACTACTTTCGGATAGAATTATTCATATGATATATATCATGTCCAAAATCATTACTAATAAATTACGCTGGTTTCAAATTTTACAATACAAAATCATTTTATCATATAATTCAAAATCATTTGTCATATAAATAAAAACGGCGAGTGAGGTTGAACGTTTTTCCTTTGTTATAAATGCATGTAATATCTGTAGCAATTTACTTGAAAATAAACATTGAAATCCTAGCAATTTCACTTATCATATGTAAATATGTTTAATGTATTTTTACTTCCACATAAATAGCATACATTTATCGTTGCGTTCATTTTCATAAACACCACTGGTTGTTAGAAAAGCGATTTGAAAAAATTAAAGCAAAATGTTTCCTTCCAGTATAATTGGCATTATTTTAAGTCACAAATTCCAGTCATTATACTACAAAAATGTAAATTATGTTCTGGCTACCATATCATTATTAAAATTATCAGATAATGCTTATATTCTGGTCTCATTTTACAACCAAGTAATATCATTTGTCCATCTTATTGCATGGCAATTTATGTAATCATCAAATTTTTTGGCGAAGTTATTTCCATAAATTTTATCACAATGTGCAATTTTTTCTTGTGTTTCATTAAGTTTTCATAATTTAGACATTTTAACGAACCATGATTTTTTTTTTTCATTTCACAACTTTTAATTTTATTTGCACCCCATGCATTTTTTGTGGGACTCTACGATGATTCCCATGATAAGATAAATTCTTATTCATATATGATTATTAAAATGTGTCTATATATTTAAATTCATTTATTTGCAATAGAGAGACTTTAAGCCAAAAAGAAGATGCAATAAATTTGGAGATTTCTTTTAGAAGACTACAATCCAATTGCTTATAGTACCACATTTTTTTTACTAATTACCATGAATAAAATAAACACTTTTATATGTCTAAACAAATATGTGCAACACTCACACAGCAAAGCTGGTGACTTCTAGGACTTTATTGCATTTGGAACATCTCAAGCAACTTCGGTGCCACCATCTTCCCATGCAAGGTATCCTTTCGGCTGTAACGCACAGAAAAACAATGAATTATTTTTACTATTTTTGGTGATTCTCATTAACACATATAATGGATTTTATAATGCATTTTCGTGGTGTTTTGTTACTGCGTATTAAGATCGCACTTTTAATTGCATCTATTTTCATTGAGATGTCATAACTGGCAACAATTTGATGATAATGATGAGGTAAGTACTATTAAAATATGTTTATCATCATCATCATCAGTGGCACAACAAGCCCATGGTGGCCTAAGGCCGTCAACCTACTAGCAGATTTCGAAACATGAGATATTTTTTTTTTACGGGTTAGGGTTGTCAGCCCAACGCTCTACAGCCCTATTAGACCAGGACCTATGGTTTAAAGTGGATTCCGAACCATTACAAACATCCATAGCGCCGCCAGCACAAGAACTCGAAACCTACGGCACCGAAAGCCAGAGCGCTAGTCACTCGGCCATCAGGTCTCAAAATATGTTTGTGAATGTCAAAAAACATTGCATCTATTACTGAATAATAATTTTGGAATTAAATATTCATACTCTTGGCGTAATTCTGAAAAAAATCACTGAATTTGGTACATTTAATCAGTGACCGAGTTATTCCTGATTTCTTAACTGGCAAAAAATGAATGTACTAGATTGTGTTGTATCATTCAAAAGGATCGTTAACTTACATTGCAATTGTATAAATGCATGACTTAACAATTACTTCTTTGAAATAATACAACCAATAGAAAAATGTATCGGTTGTATTTTCTTGTATTGTTATTTCTGTCAATATGTAAACACCTTAACTTTTTCTCTTAATTGCTCTGGCATAAAATGCTGCTTTTTCTTGAAATGTTTCAAATATTATTTTGCAAAATTTTATATTTTATTAAATCTTTCTTTATTTTAAATTTATTTCTGTCTACAAGTAACCGCTATTAGCCGAGTATAATTCTAATCTAAGAAATTTTCCTCATCTGAAAATAGTCTAGCGCATTATTTATACTATAGCATTCGCAAACATTGCTATACCTTATAGTATAAATAATTCTTGTGCCTTTCTAAAATATCTTAACCAATAAATAGGATTTCTTAATGTGTTTAATGACCACTGTAAAAAATTATATTTCGTAAAATTAATTTTAAAGCATTATTTATTTATTTGCTCTTTTTTTAATATTATTTAATTTTATTTTGGTCTGTAGCAAGCTTTTTAGTTTGTATTTACCCGTGGGTCCTCTTACTACTGTCTTTGATGGCGAAATCAAAACTATTGCTGTGACTATTCAACAAGTGTCGATTCGTAGTCACTCCTTTATAAAAGCAGTCCTATTGTCTGACTCCAAGAGTGCACTTAAAAACCTTTTGAATAATCAAAATAATTCCAAAAGAACCCCTCCCTTTAGACACTGACTCACAGAATTTCTTTCCAATGGATTCCAGCCCACTGTGGAATTATGGGCAACAAAAAAGCTGATATACTGGCTAAAGGCTCGTTCTCACCGAGGCGTTTAAGCGGGAAAAGTTGTACAATCACTAGCCTCACCGCGTTCGCCTGAAACCGGTTTAAACTCTGCCGATTCGAGTTGACCAACTTTCAACTCGAAGCGGAACTTCACTAGGCGTAATGCTATTTCTGACGTTTCGCTGTGAAGGCCGAAAAAATTTTCTCGCCTGCCGCGTGAATCTTCAACGCTTCACGCCTCGGTGGGAACGAGCCTTAAGAAAGGAACTTTGATAGAACAACGTATTAATCTACTACTTTCACTTCATACGATTAAATTGTATTAACTAGACTCTTAAGAAAATTCGTAAACAAGATATGATTCAAAGCGCTATAGATAAAGAGATGGAGAATTCTGGGAAACAGGGAACTATTCTCAGTTTTTCAAGAAAGACAGCTGTGGCTTTATTCAAATGTTTAGCTGATGATGACTGCTTACGTGACCATCGATATAGACTTGAAGTGGTGATTCCTCAAACTATGGTTTATATGACTCTAGTCGGCCTATGACCTTTGAACATTTAAATCATGTAATGCACTTTCTTCGTATGAGGACATGATCAAAAAGTACTGGAGAACCAGTGAACTAATGGCTTAAGAGCCAATGTTCCGCATTTGCAAAATAAATAAATAAATTTATTTCTTTGCTGCTTTCTAAATTGAAAAATAAGATATTTTTATATAAATATGAATTTCTTAACGTAACTACTTGGAAAATGTTAAACTTGGCGCTGCTTGGCGCTTCAATGCTGCTCATGAAAAATTAATTTGTATCTGATTTTGAACCAAATTTCTTTTAACTTACCGTAATAAACATAATTTTCACAATTTGGGCACTTGGGGTTCCTCTCCTGGGAGGAATTCATAACTATTTTATCATTTATTAAGTTATTGATGCTAATTTTAAATGAGGTGAAATTTCAAATATACTTGTTTATAACTATTGGCAAAAACAGTTTGCTCGAGAAACAATTGAGTGAAGTTAAGCTACAGGGTAAATGAACTAGAAATCGATAAAACTCGTGACATAAATAATGCGAAATCAATGATAAAATGACTGAAAAAATGCTTAAAAATTTAAAAACAAACGGATTATATTATGTCAATAAAATAGCTGCAGATGTTGCAGTAGTGTAAATTTCTACTAATACAAAATATATTCCAATAATTTTGAAAAAAAATTAGACAAACAATTTTTTTCTTTTTTTTTGCTTTAATGATACAATCTCATCATTGTGATTTCTGCCAAAACATTTAACATTTTAATTTCAGTAAAATAGCATGTTTCTAATTTAAAAAAAAGATCCTTGAATAATTTTAAATATGATTACAAGTTCTTTTTTTATGAAAGTGCAATCTCTTACACCTGATTTCAGAAAATTCATTCTTAAAATAATTGGTTTCATGATCATTTGTTAATCAATTTGTATTGCATACTTTTAGACACATGTTATTTTAACCTAATATTATTGTGAATTATACTTGCATTGTAAACTTATATTTTTCTATTACATCTATTTATCACTTGAAATATCTATACATACTCAAAATTATTCATTATTCATTTCTTATTTTGTTGAGAAAAGAATTTTTTTGTTGTTGTTCTTCCGAAACTAATAAAGCGTTTAATTAAATTAAATTTACTTTTTAACACTGCGGAAATGGGATTTAGCTTGAAACATCAAATTTGATCGAACATAAAAATGAATAGCATTTAGTTTTTAACAACAGCGATTGTCATAAGAAATAAATGCATGGAGTGATTTTCAAATTAGAAACTGAAAAGAAAGTCCTATTGAAAATCCATAGAATCAACTAAAAAAATTAATTAGATTAAGATTTAATTATGAAACCAATTATTTAGCAATCAAAAGCACATCATCTGAATCAAAAAGCTACCGATAAGTTTTATTTCGCAGTTTAATTTATAAAAGATGAGGATATTAATTATTTTTAATGCATCTTAAAAGAACGATTAGCAAGCTACGAATCCTTCCTTTCATGAATTTATAGTTGACCTTGTTCAAAAAAAGAATAAGAACTGAAATGAAATGATGCATTATCTGTTTGTTTACATGCTGGACCATAGCAACCAGCATGGGCAGCTTAATTGTTAACTGTTATGAAAATAGCCCTGTCTCAAGAAGACAAGTAATATATTTTTATGATTTGATTATGGCTAAATTGATTATTTAAATCACACCTTCTGTTTTGTACAGGAAATTTGAAAACTGATCTAAAGGGGGAAAAAAAAAATTTTTTTCCTAAACTTTTTATTTAACCTAAATAAGTTTACAATTTTTCCAATTAAAATAATTTAACCAACATATATGCGTTTACACAGGTACACTTGTAATTTAAAAAAAATATTAAAAAGCTGAAAACTTTTATTAAAATGTTTATAGGAAAATATACATAATTATTTATAAATCATTTTTTTAGTAAGAATGCATTATTGTACAACTCAGATGTTTTACTATTAAAAAATACTGAAAAACTGTATATTCTAATTTGAAATAATTATATTTTAGCATGAAACCACTAAAAAAAAAGGCAGTGGCCGCCATAAACAAGTAGGAGGTAAAACTGACGATAAGCTTTCAAAATCTAAATCTGAAACAGAAACAGTTTCAAAGGACCTGTCAGAACTAGAGAAAGAATTGTTCTCAATTAAAATCACTGATTTAGAAGCAAGACTTAGCAGGTTGCATTTTAGAAATTTTACTAATTCATTTTATTAGTATTTATTTACTTTCATGTTTTGTTTTTTGTCATCATATTGCTTTAAACATATCTTATTTAGTTATTTACATTGCAGATATTAAATTCGTTTTTACTTCAGTCTGAAATAAAATTTCATTTATCCATATTTATGTATTTTACTCAATATTTATTATAATTACTTTATATTCAATAATTAAATCTATTAATTTTTATTTTTCAAAACCAAAAGAAATAGTAAATATTTTATGGTCAAGATCATACATGTTAGATGATCTATTAATCATGTCTATATCATGCATATTTTCCTTTTCATTTATTAGGAAGCAACAACTATGTACTTTTATGGAAGAGGAAAAACAATTTTTTGAAGCTGAATATGAAAGTAAAAAAATATTGAAAAAGAAAGCATGGCACTTTTAAATCAAACATATGAAGATTTTTATCTTGAATTACTACTTTTAGAAAATGAATTAAGTGGAATGGAAGCTATTGCTTCTGAAAACGCTTTTAAAAAGGAGGAGACAATTCGTATTACCCGAAGAATTGAAAAATTGAAAAGAACAGAGTTAAAATTAGGTAAATTGAGTTGTGATTTTTTATTTATTTTCCATCTATAAAAAAAGATATCCATAACTATATTTGGTTTATTGAATACACATTGATTTTTGTTCTTAAAATAAACATGAATGTTTCATTTTTTATATCAAGCAAAAAAATATTTTTAATTATAAAAATGTATTAATTGCTTTTGAATTGCTATTTTAAATAAAAGATAAGAAATCTATTCTTAGTTTTTTACAAGCTATAAAAGTATTTTAAGCAATTTAGCAAAATGAAAAAATAATTATTTTTCTTTTAAAACATTTTTTTAATTATATTAAGTTAGAAAAAGAACCTATATTATTACAAATAACTTAATTTCATGTCTTATATCTATAGTTCAAATCATAAAATGCGACAAAATTTTCAAAGACATATTAAAAATTAATCAAAAATTGTATCAGTATACATTAAAATTAGATAAATTTTTTTCATAATAAATATTAATTATTATTTGCATAATATGTATGTATGGTAGGAACAAAATAACATTTATTTCGGGAATTTTTAATTTCTAATTTCATTTGAAATTTTATATAATTTTTATATTAATTATGAAAGAGTAATTAAAATGGGTCACAAATAATTTAATAAAAAGGTATCACCGTTTTAAATATGAATGCTTATTATACTTTCAGTTATATTATTTTTGATTTTATGTTTATTATTAATTTTAGAGAAGAAATTGTCTGAAGCTGAAACAACTGCTGAGGATATTTCAAATTTGGTTTTAAAACTTGAAAATTTGGAAGAACAAATCTCAAAAAAGAATAAACATTTTGAAGCTCAAATAGTAGATTTAAACATGGATTTTATATCTTTCAATAAAAGGTAATGCATTATTTTTAATTTCCACACATTAATTTTCAAGAAAATTGTTTATTATTTTTCAATAAACAGGCAAAAATGAGTGCTAAGGATTAATAAAAACCTCTTAATTCTCTACTCTAACTCTCTATTACTCTCACGTGAATCATGCCCAACATCTCAATTTGTTATATTATAATTATTGACAATTTATTATGAAGCAGAGCCCTGTTAGAAATATATGCATAAATTGTAATTTATTTAAATTTTTCATACTAATTTTTCATCATTCGTAATAATTTTGATATTTTTAACTGAAGATATTATTCATTGAAATATCTACAAATAACAATATATTTTTCTTTCTACAGATTGAAAGATGAGTTACATGCATTAATTGAAGAAATTATTCAAGATAATTCCTTAAAATTACATCTCTTACCTTATACTTATCAAGCATTATTTCAGGCTGGAATGCTAGGAAACACTTGGTTCAAATCCATTTTAGAGACTTGTGATAACCTCATTGAACAAAATGCAGAAATAAATCAAAATATTCAACAAATTAAAATTCTCTCTCAAAAATCTAAAGGAACTTCTCAGAATGCATTGTCTATCATAATTTTATCTAATGAAGTAAGTAATATTTTTGTGTTGTTAAAACTGTAAACTTTTTAATGCAAAGTGTACAATGTAACATTGATTGTATAATTTTAAATCTATAATACAAAAGATTGTAATTTGAAATTCTAATTAGACACACTAGTTTGTTTTAAAAATAGGTATTAAGTTTTATTACTATAATCTTACTCGAAATATTTTTTTTAATAAATTCCCTTAAAAAATGAGAAGGAAAAAAATGTACAAAGAAACTTAACCAATTTCTCTAATATATGGAATGAAACATTATACAAACTAAGAAAAAAAATTGTTGTTAAAAATGTTAGAACAAAGATGTCAACAGTTCAAATAAACAATATTCCATAATATTAATTTTTTGCAGTAAAATATGGGAAAATTTTCCCTGGTCATTTTGATTAATATTCCTTTCTTATTATTTTCTTTCTCTTATTTTATGTTACAGTTGCATATATCATTAAAAAAAATTAATTACAACTAATAACTCACACACTTTTAAACATATTTGAAATTAATCTATTTAATAATCTACTTACAAGCTGTGTTACTTGCTATTATATTTCTTATTTTAGAAGTTTGTTTTTGCTTAGAGCTTTTAAAATTTCTCATTTCTTTTTTTTTTTTTAATGTAAATACATTTTACTTATGATCATACAGAAAATTTTTCTTATAATATATATGATACAGGTAATGTTTTTTTTTTTTTTTTCTTTTTAATCTGAAGATTCCTATAAAATTCTAGTGTACAATTATTCAGATTACAATAAAATGAACAGCAGGAAAGTGCAGATAAAAGTAGTTTATTCTATTTATTATTCATATTTTATGAGCTGTTTCACTTCATATCATTCATTTATTTTCTTTAATGCAGATTTAAGATATTTCTTGTTCAGTTAAATTCAAATTTATATGTTGATAAAATTATGTAATGTAAAAACACATGAGTAATGAAAGGAAACTAATTAAATTTTGGAATATTTAAAAAGTAATATTATAATTTGTTTTAGAAAAATTATAATTTTTTAAATGTTTGTATATTTAAACTGTTTCTAATATGTCCAAAATAATGTCAAATTTTTTACAATATCTATGATTTAAAAACTTTTAAGCCTCTCTGTGTCCATAAAATTATTTTATCATTTGTTTTTATTTTATTTTGAAATACAGATTTCATTTCTTTAGAAATGTCATAATTTCATGTGATTTTTTTAATAAATATAAAATTCCTAGAATATTATTTAAAAAACATCTACATTTAATTCATTTATTTGTTTAATACAAATAATCTAACTTCAACTGTTGTATAAATTTAACCTTGGATAAATAATATATTTGAAATGCATTACTTCTTTCTAAATGCATTAGAAATTAGTAATGCATTTAAAAAAAACCATTACTAATTTCTTTTTACATGTGCACTAAAACTGATAAAAATTTTTGAACATATTTAGGCTAAAGAACTAATCAACCAATTGGATCAAGAGTATCTTTCTGTGAAACAAAAAAAGCTTCCAAATGTGTTTCAGGAATATAAAACTCAAATGAATTATCTTTTACAGTTGAATAATATGGTAATGCTTTTTTAATTTGATTTTTTTAAAACTTTTAATAATATTTTAAAGTAATTAATGCAGCACTGGATTTATTAAAAATTGCACTTCATGAAAAATATTCCAGATAATAAAATTTGAACTCCAAGCTAATAATAAGCTCCATGTCATTGACATATAGTAATTTTTTTAATATAAGTCATTTATTGTATAAGATTTTTAGTTTAGATAAATACTTGCTACTATTACTTGCACATTTTATTAATTTCGAATATTCTTATTTTATAGAATATGTATCTGGAACAAAAGTATTTTCAAACTGACAGATAAAATGGAGTCGTTAGAAAACAGCATCAAACAACAAGAAACATTAGAAGAAGATTTTTTACTGAAAATTCCCGCTTGTTACAGATTATAATGGAAGTTAAAGACGTAATTTTAAAAAGAACTGTAGTAAAAATATTCATAGAATGTTTTTTACACAATGCAGGAATTTATTCATATTATTTAGATCTTAAAATATAAAAATTAATTAATTCTTAATATCAAGAACAGAAAAGAAGTATGATTAAATTATTAGTTGTAAATATTTCAAAATAAATTTAGTTTATAAAAAACTAATAAATTCATTATTTTACATTTAGAATTTTAAAAATAAAATTAATTTCAATCAAACTGTAATTATATTTCATGTTTCATTATATAAAGCAAATATGTAATTAAAAATTAAGTCAAATTTATTTTCATTGAATTTATTTTAGTGTGTAATCAAAGATGAAAAATTCCAATTAGTTCTTTTTAATTTCATAAAAACTGCAATTTGTTATAACCATGTAATACATTGTTTTTTAAGTAAAAACATTATATTGTTTATAATACAATAAAAACACTGATTCACACTTTAATTCATCTTTTTTTTTTTTTTTTTTTTCTTTAGTTCAAGTAATCTGAAATAGCTGGCAAGTTAAAAAGTAATTCATAAAAGAATCACTAACTTTTTATAAATTTTAAATAAAAAATGACAAAAAAAAGATCTTAAATTGACAACAGACTTTTTTATAAACCTTTCCTTCCAAGAATGATGAAATAATAAATGAATATAAGAAAAAATTTTTCTAAATATTTCTATTTTTCATTAGAAATATTAAAATCCCAAATTAAATATATTTTTTTAATTTTAAAATTATAATTTATATTTTTATTTCATTAATATGTTACATAGAAACAAAATGGAAACACCTGGTTATATTTATTAGTAAAAAATAAAAGCAAAGTCATATGGTGTAAATTAATGACATTTATACTTCAACATAATTTGGTTTAATATTTCTAAAATATTTATAACTAAGTTAAAATTCAAGAAACAATAATAATAAATTTTACGTTCCAGTATGAAAAAATTTGGATTTTTATAATTAAGCTACTTGTTTTTAATAATTTAATTTTATCAATTTGTAAAAAAAAAAAAAATTTTTACATTGCAGTGAAGTTTTATCAAAATTATTTAATTCCTCATCATTTTCAAAATATTTTATAAAAACAGAGCCTGTGTGAATTATTACTGCATTAAATACTGTTATTTGTATTGATAAAAGAAAATGTAAATGTTTTTAATCATTTTAAGCCCAAAATAAATTTGTTAATATAACTGTATTAAAATATAACTTTTTTTTTTTTTTTTTTTTTTTTTTTTTTTGTTAATTATTTAATATATAGCTGAGAAAAATACTTGTATTTTTATCCAAACTTTAATTATATGTACAATTAATGTATTTTTATTTCATTTCAAATTGATCTACAATTTTATAATAGTAAAAAATAAAAATGGAACATTACTTAATTTTTAGATTTCTTTCATGAATTAATTGATATCTTTAAACACTTTATTGTGTATTGGGCTATTAAATATTCAACAATTATAAATACACAGGAATTACAATTAAAAAATGTATTGATAGATCTACTAAATTTTAGATTATTAAAAGATTATTTTTATTTAATAATGAAAAACATTTACAATTGCAGCCCATATAAGAGCTTTTTATTGATAATACAGTTCCAAATTCATACCATCATGTATTTCATCTTCATGTAAGTTAAGAATAATACATTGTTTTATTTAATATATTCACAATTACGATGCCGTAATATACATTGTGGATGAAGCTACAATCTCAAAACAGAGAGTAAGAAAATATTCAGAAAAATTTTTAAATAGAAGTAGTATTTATAAATAAAAATATTCCTTAGTAAAACTATTAAAAGATATTAGCATGAAAATCTTTGTGTTTATTTTATACTAAATTAATTAAATAATCTATAGCTATGCTACATGAAAGCAAACTATTCATAATAGAGGCAGCTAGCACAATTTAGTTCTATGCGCTCATGTTAATTATTTATATTACCCTTTTTGTAATAGACATCATATTTAAATGAACGTGATCGAAGCATGGTTCACTTTTAATAGTAGATGACATAATACTTTCTGGTTCCTCAAATCCTTTTTACTTTTGTTTCATATGTCACCTCTCACTTGATGAAGCAAAAGCAAAAAGTGAAACTTTAGGTGAATTGCTGGGCTTGGCTTTGTTGCTCTGTCATTTTCTGCACACTTTTAGACTAAATAAGACCAGCACCTACTATTTAACATGGACTCTGAATCACTAACAAACATCCGCGCTTACCCGCTGAGGGTTTGAACCTGGTACCAAAGGCCAGAGCTCCTAGCCAGTTGGCCACTTTGAATACTGGGA
>BPLR01011279.1:0-61411 GCA_021605095.1 Caerostris extrusa
ATAATGAATTTCTGATATTTCTTCAATATTTATGGTCAAGATATTAACCAACTAGGAGTCGAATTTTTTCTTCCACGTTTCAATGATTTATATAAACTAAAATTTTTTTTTTTAAACAATTATCAAAATTTGATATTGCAAAGTAAAATGGACTAAGATTGAAGAGTATATGCAAAAACGATGCCAGGTCGCTGTCTGTGCATATGTGGCTCAGGAATAACCACGGACGACAAGTTTGGAAATAAAATACATTTTTTAACCCATCTTAATTATGTTTCAATTTAGATCACATTTTTAATTAAAATAAATCGATATTAAAGTACATTTGATTTTTTCTGGTATTTTTTATTGTTATTATAGTTTGGTGAGTTAAAGTAGCGACCTGATGGGTCAATTGGTTAGCGTTGGCCTTCGGTACCTCAGTGGCTTCAGGTTCGAGGTCCGGCGGTGCCATGGATGTTGATAGTGGTTCGGAATCCACTTTAAGCTGAGAATCCTATCCTGTAAAAGAAAAACATCTCTTGTCTCATGTATCTATCTGGCAAGGTAGACGGCCTTGGCCCACAATGGGCTGTTGCACCGATGATGATGAATTTAAAAGTGATAATCGTTTTCGTGAGCTACGATTAATGATGACATCGTTTAATAATCCAACCCCAGTCCTTATCTTACATATTCAAATATTATACAAAATTAAAATATTTTATTCAAGATTTTCTAATTTATTACAACGCAACTAATAAACACTGCCGAATTAAGAAACAATAAAATGTCATTTTTGACAAAAAAAATTAAAGTGAATTGCACAATTAGAACTTTTTATTTTTTTTATTTTTAATTTATTTATTTATTATTATTATTAAGACTTTTCAATGTATAATGCAATTTAGCAATTGACCATTTCAAGATTTTTATAGCATTTGAAAAAAACCTATACGAAAAATAAATCTCATATCAATTAAACATTATCCATACATAAAAATATCATAAATAAAAAGCGCATTAAACAAATTGCATTAAATTTAAATTTTTAAAATATGTATATATAAAAAGAAAACAATAAATCAAATGACTCATTCCTTGGAATTGACCTTCATTAAAAAACATAGCCATTGTTATAAGTTTAATGGAGCAAGTAACAGTTCTTAAGAAATCGTTGCTATTTCAACTGTTTTTTACATATATAATAAAAATAGAAATTCAATACACGTGATTTATTTAAACAGCATTCTAAAAAGCGTGTATCAAAATAAAAAAGATTCAGAATCAATTTTTTTTTTTAATATAGACTTCAATAAAAATTTCTGCAACAAGACTTAATTGTATCAAATTTTACACTGATAACACACAGATGACAAATTGAACAATTCACAGTGCAACTCACTTCATGTTATTTCGTTTCATTATTGCTTTCATTATTAAAGTATAACAAGTTAAAAAAGATTCAATTATGACTTTTTTACTACTGCATCCGAAAAGTAAGACCAATTTCAATTTAAAATTCCGGGAGCATGGAATTTCTATTTTTTTTTCCTTTTTTCTTTTTAGGTTGCTGGCGCTGTCCTTTGACATCTGTGGGAAATTTCACGTCAAAATATTCATTAGTGTTTGAGTTACGCATGACTTTTGCGAAACGCTAAAAGTGATTCCGGTGATCTTTGAAATGTCTGAATTCATTGAGGCAAAAGAACTCGCACTCAATTTTGTTTGCGGAAACGTATAGATATTGCAGAAGGCATTCGGCGAGCATTTCTATATCGGAAAAGAAATGCACCCGAGGACACAACTTTGAATCGATTAAATAATTCAACGTGAATCGCCGCGCACTTTGAAGACCATCCCTGCCGATGACTTTTAGCATGCATTGAGGATTGGAAAAAGTTAGCACAAGTGCGTGTGTCCGAGGGATTACTTTTGAAGGCGATGAAATGAATCGGAAGAATAAATGAGTTTCTGAAAAAAAAAAAATAATTGGTCTTACTTTTTGGGCACACTAGTATGGATGTCATATCAATTAAAAATTCAGAATCCAATTTTTCTCTTTAGAATCTATTTTTTTTTTATAGAATTCAATAAAAATTTGTGCAAAGACTTAATTGTATCAAATTTTACACTGATCACACATTGACATACAGGTGGACACATTGAAAGGCAGAAACTGGCAATTCACGGCGCAACTCATTTCAAGTTGTTTCGTTTTTTTATTACTATTTTCTGGTAGTACGGGAAGATACAGTGATTAAGGTCATCTATTCGGAACCCAAGGTAAAAGTAAGGAGCGACTTAGACACAGGTGTGTTGCGGCAGCCTTGAAAACAGCTCAGCGCACACACAAATGCGATCATTTGCCATTCAGTCTCTCGCTTTTTATTTACACTTTTGTGAAGGTTAAATATGAATTGCCGAAATAGCTTCACGTGTTTGGGTTTTTTTTTCCCGTGCTAGCACTTGTTTTTAGTAACATATTTGCATATGCAAACTAATTAGTTTCATTGACCTCTAATCAAATCTATGCAGAATCTATCCAGAAGTTGCAATGGTATTAGTTGGTTTGTCGCTCATTTTGTGCACACTTTGTGCTAATTAGACCAGGACCTACAGTTTAATGTGGATTCGGCCACTAAAAACATCCATACCACAGCCAGGATTCGAACCTGAAACCTGTGGGATCAGATGCCAGAGTGCTAGCCAATTGGTCATCAGGCCGCTGGTATTGGTTGGAGATATGATTAATTAATGGATACAACAGATAAAAGTTGCATAGGAGGAAAAATATTTGCTAGATTATCTATGCGCAAACTCAGTGTTTGACATACTGTACCCAAGATGCACAGACTAATTAAGACCAAGGGCCAAATAAATTAATTCACTGCAACTTAAGGAAGGTGGGTGGACCCATAGAAGGTTTGGTTTGTCGCTCTACGGTCATTTTCTGCACACTTTGGGTTAATTACACCGGGATGAACAGTTTAATGTGGATTCTAAACCACTAACAAACATTCATACCACTGCCAGGATTTTCAGCCCGAAGCCTGTTGTACCAAGGCCTAGCAATTGGTCATCAAGCCGCGAACCCACAAGGTTTGGTTTGTCACTCTACGGTCATTTGTGCACACTTTAGGCTAATTAGACCGGGACCTACAGTTTAACGTGGATTCTGAACCACTCATCAACATCCATTCCACTGCTACGATTCGAGTCTGAAACCTGTGGTACCAAAGGCCAGAGCACTAGCAATTAGTCATCAAGCCACGAACCCACAAGGTTTGGTTTGTCGCTCCACGGTCATTTTTGCACACTTAGACTAATGAGACAATGGACCTACAGTTTAACGTGGATTCGAACTACTAACAAACATACATGCCACAGCTAGAATTCGAACCTGAAGCTTGTGGTGCCAAAAACCACAAAGGAGAAAGCTATCTAGAATATACTATTTGTTTTATTTTCCAGCGATTATGAAAATATGTGGTCATTCAAGTCGAACACTTTATCGATTCGAAGTCAAAGTAAAAATAGGTATAAAAGTTAAAACTGAAATCAACAAATTTTAATTTATTGTGAACATATTTTTTCACTTATTTCCCTCCGCTCTGGTTGTTGAGTATTTTCTGGCTTGACTTTCACAAAGTCAAACCATTCAAAAGGAAATACAGAAACAGATGATTTTGATATAGATAAATCATTTCTCTTAGCAAATAAAAACCTCATGCAAATTTAAAAAAAAAAAAAAACATAACTGAAGTCGAGCGACAAATGGAATTTAAATGAAAGTTTTGAAATAAAAAAATTTCTTGTATGCACGAGGAGATTAACCTGTTTTAAATAATAACTAATTGTCTTACATTTTTTCCCCTCACCACATATCTTCCGTGGATATCATGAAGCTCATACCAGAACAATACCAGCTCATACCTTTCACGTTTAAAAATGGTAATAGGTAATAATAGAGAAAAAAGGGAAAACAGAATAATAGAAAAAGGGAAAATAAAATAATAAAAAATAATTGCATTTTTTAAACGATAATGCAAACAATAGTCTAGATAACTAGCAGAAATTTTGTAGCAGCCCAGTACGAAATCAATTCTAATTTGTTGCGATTTTTGCTGTGACTTACTTTCGTTTACGTTGAAAAACATTAGTACTCTAATAAATCATCTTTATTAAGATTTCGTAGCTTCTGACAGTTTTGAAGGAGCATGATTTTAAAATGTGTTGATTCGAGTGCATTTTTTTTTTTAACCGTAACAGCAATTAAATAAAATTATCAGTTGTTTTTATTTTTAGAAATCACAGAAATGATCCTTGATCCACCAGGAAATGTATTTAGTAATATCTAATGTTCCATTTGGCCAAAAAAAAAAAAAAAAAAAAATCGAGGAATTTTCAATTTTCACTCAATAGGTCTTACTTTTGGACACAGTAGTAGAGTGAAAATTGAAAATTCCTCGATTTTTCAATTTAAATTTCCTGGGCATATGGTATTTCAATTTTTAGGTTGTTGGCATTGCCCTTGACATCTGTGTGAAATTTGACGTCAAAATATTCATTAGTGTTTGAGTGACGCTTGGTTTTGTGAGATGCTAAAACTGATTTCAGCGAGTTTTGAAACGGCTCTTCAATCGACTCAAAACGGTGTCCCCCGGAGTGGTCTTTTGAGTTTAGGGAATAGCCAGAAGTAGCACGATGTTAAATCAGGTGAATACGGTGGTTGCGGAACGATATGGGTTTCATTTTTTTGTGAAAACGTCAAAGAATCAATGCAGTGTGAGCTGGCGCATTCGATGTTTTCGGTAACAATCGAGATTTGACGCGTTTGGATCTGTTTGAGACCCAAAACATCTTTTCACATGGAATTTTGAAATTCCAACATCAGCAAGGTCTCTAATTGTGAATCTACGGTTTGCAAGCACCAAATCTTTAATTTTTGGATGTGAGCTTCGTCGGTTGAGGTTGGTTTAGAGGAATTTAAAATTGGTCTTACTATTTGGACACAGTAAGTATAATAATTGCAATATCTTTCCATTGTTACACATACATCTTATTTCTTTTTTCACATATACATTCTTATTTCGGCATCAGAAATATTATACTTTATCATATTGGAATACAAGAAGAAGTTTTATAAAATTTCAGAACTACATCCTGAAACATGGCAAAAGAAATCCACAAAACAAAGCCATAAGTTAAGAACTCCTGATGTAATTTTTTTCCCACAAAAGAATTGTTTTTAATTCCAGCAAACGAAATGTACATTCAAAAGTGCCCAATCCCCAAAAAAAAGAAATGCTAATCAAAAATCTTCGAAAACAAATAAAAATCCACTTATGTTGACTGTAGCAAATGATTGACTGCATCGAAAACTACTGCTTTTCTACCACACTAGCATGACGGTAAAAAAGCTATCGGTGTCAACGATTCCACTGAATGGATGGCTCCAGGAAGTGGTTTCGACACGACAGATCCAAAATAGATTGCTCCACACAATTTGCTTTTACTTACATTACAGTTGCATTGCTTTATATATATATAAAAAAGCGAGTTTAAATTCACATTTTTTTAAATAATCCTACAAATTTTAAACTTGATACAATTAGTTTGATTTATAAACCAAAATATTTTAATAAAATAAATTACCAAACAACTGCATGTTATCAATATATATATATTCTCCAAAAGTAATAATTTTATCATCTACATTAGTTTTAAATGCTATGAAACAAATATATATATATACGAAAATTAAATTTTCATAGAATTTTATAAGGGCATTTTTATTTTATTCATATTTATGTTATTTGGATTTAATGCTGCTACTGGTAGCATTCTGAGGCCATAGTGTAAAATATAGTGACAACCTGGAAGAAAGCATTGCAGAAGACCAAATTCATAAGGAAGACCCGTGATATTTATTGCTGAAGATTTTCATCTCCCTCTCTCTGTGTGTGTGTGTTTTTTTTTAAAGAACACAAAAGAAAAGACATTTTTCAACAATATGCAATCTTCATATTTGCTACAGATGAAAATCTTCATCAATATCACATGTCTTCTTTATTTAATTTGGTCTACTGCAAAGCGTTTTTAATTCTCATCTGTAACTTCAGTCCACATCATTTTCATCCACTAGTACATACCTTGGTAGGATATGCATCGCAATTTGTCAAATTTTGTATATGTCCACTTTCTTTCTTCCATTGCCCCCAATTATTATGTTTTATTCTTTATGTTTAGAAGATTGTTTCTTTTTCTCTCTCACAATGGTCTATCGAATTATGTTTCTCAAAAAGCATTTTTAAATAATGGTGTTATTTCTGGAAAAAGGTGTTTTTCATCCTCCACAGACTGTATACCGACTTATAATAATCATCATGAAACATTAAAGTATTTTTTAATGTGAAATTCTAGATTATAGGTAGGAGAAACTGCATTAATAAGCATGAAAACACAATTTCGTTCCATCAAAACGTTTACCCAAATTATTACCATCATCATTATTATTGATTTTCTCATCTACTTAAGGTGTATGAAATACATCATTTCACAACTTTCAACCCATCCGTGCACACCTTAGGGTTCGTGCACACCAAACTTTGACACATAATGATAAGAGCTAGAAATAAAAGAAACTTTCCCACGAATTTGCAGTATGGCGATGCATCATAACTCGATTCTTCCATGAAAAATCGTCATCATAACGAGACTTGACAGTACCGTTCAATGGCTCCCAAAGCACACACACAGTAATTGCCAGGTGAGAGTGTAACAAATAAACAAGGAAGCAACGGGGGATGATTCACGGAGGCTTAGCAGGCAGTTCATATTCTCATGCTGCAATTGTCAACAAGGCGCGAGTTAATCGACCGGGAAGGTTCGTCATCCTTTCTGGAAGGAAATTTTTCCAACTAACTTATACCTACTGATCTTCCCTTTTTATTTGCAATCTGCCCCATTCCTTCCATAATTATTTTCGGAATGGACACATTTATTTTTTAATTAACCCATTTGCTTGCATTTGCTTTCCCTGTAGAAATAAAAGGTAATTCTGTTTCTCGATACTTTTGTGCATTTCCAACAAACCAGTTCAATCTATTTTTGGTGCGATATCCTATAAATATTTTGTGAAGCTGGTTTTCTTTTAAGCACACAATGAATAAATAAGTGATCGAAATTTCTAAACAGGAAAAAAAAAAAAAAAAAAAAAAATAGTAAATAAAAAAAAAAAAATGTGAAAAAAATCTTTTTAATAAAATAAAACTTAGCACGCGGCATAATTTTGCAAATATATTTTAAAATTTTAATATTATTTATGTGCAATAATAATGTGAAAAATGTCAACAAGACATGCAAAACATTTTTTTTAGTTACAAGAATTAGTTACATCTGAAAGAATTATAACAAAGGACACTACAATTAGGAAAAGGATTTCATAAGGACACGAGTCTGCAAATTAATTTCTCTAACTAAATTAACTTTCTAAAACTTATTGCCGAATACGAAAGTGAAAAGAAGCCTGAAATCCTTTTAAATACTGAGAGAAATTTAAACATTTTTCACAACATCCAAAAACATGCTTGAATTGGAACTAATTATCCCTAACAGTATATCCAGATATGGTTTGATACGGTTTATCGCTCTACGGCAATTCCTTTTTTTTTTTTTTTTTTTTTTTTTTTGCACACTTTAGGCTAATTAGACTGGGACTCACTGTTTAACGAATCATCAGAACCACCAACAAACATCTCTGCCACCACCAGCATTCGAACCTGAAGCCTGTGGTGCCAAAGCGCTAGCCAATTAACCATCAGGTCACAGCAGTTTATCTAGAGTATTTTAGCCACACTACATATATATAAAAAAAATATTAAAAAACTTTTCTAACATTATTCTTCATTGCATAAAAATAAACATTTTTTTATGTAATTTATATTTGAGAATAATATATGCTTAGATACATTTTAACAGTTTTAATTGCTTAATATATTATTTCTCAGACTGTGGTGGTGTGTCAAGGGATATTCGCTATACTATCTTGACAAATTGCAATTGTTTTTATATAGCTAAAATAAAATTTAAAAAAACGTCGTGTTTGAATAAACTTCTTCAAGTAGCTAGAGAAAATTAAATATCTCACCACAATTTTAGTAGAAATGTGACAAATGTATTTTTTTTTTTTTTAATTACAAGTATACTGATCCGTTGTTTCACTTAAGATAAAATTTAATAAAACAAAAATGTATTAATTTTATTAAAAAATATATGATTATATTGCTTTATTTTATTAAAAGGGGACCATTTATAAGTTTTCGTTATTTCATACTATGAATCGAAAAAGATTTATTATAAATAAAGAAATGATTTTCATTTAATTGAATTTTTAAAAAATCAATTATTTTAGTTAATTTCTTTATTTATATTTACTTATTTTTTGCAACCTTTGGTTACGCATCAGATAATTATAATAAAGGATTCAATGAAATAAATAATCGAACCTCGTATGGTTACAGTGTTCATAAGTAAACCTTCATCCTATATATTGAAGATCTCACTTCGTCTTTATTTCTATTAAATTTAATTAATTCTTTCATTAATTTTTACTTTAATATATTTTAAATTATACATATAAACAATGATTGCCTAAAGAATTTTTAACCAGCAATAAAACACTGATACTGTCATAAAATAAATTACAAAAACGATCTTGCTACAACAAGTATTAGAAAATACAACTGTTCGAATGATCACTAAAGCACAATGATTCCTTGACAATGAAATGATGGCATCAGCCACTCCCCAGTATCAAGATACTCAACCTTAAAACTTCCACCCATTTCTTTAATAATCTTGACACTATTTCTAATTTCGAAATTCAAAACCTTTTCAATTATGATCACATATTCTCCCCTTTAACTCTTAAACGTTATCTGGCCGTGTAAGATATTTTATCATTATTTCATTGTCACCATTCTTCAGCAACCAATGCTGCCTTGCATCAGCTGCTCCATTCTTATATTTTTCTATTCTTTATTATTTTTTTCTTTAATTTCGTTTTAGTTTAACGTTTTGAGAATTTACCATCTGGTTTATTGTGATCTTATCTTGAAAGTGTGGATCGTCTTTATCTGTTTTGAATGACCACGATTTGTTTCGAAACTATCTATTTAAACAACGCCATGCATCCTAAAATCTTCAAGAAAATGAGTTATAGGCCCAGAGATTGCTATAAAAATCGATTGTTAAAAATATTGTTATTTGTTCTTTTTTTTATATCAATACAATGTCTTATTGTATAACAAAGTAATACGCTATAATACTATATTAAACTGAGTTTTCAATTATATAGTTTACCCAGGAAATTTTTAATTATACAGTTTACACCACCAGGAAAAAAAAAAAAAAAATTTATTGCTATATTCGAATTCTGTAAGTTTTTGAATATTCTATATTCGTTTTCTAATTCTGTATTTCTATGGGTTTTGGAATATTCTATATTCGGTTCCTAATTTCTATAGATTTTTGAATGTTATATATTCGTTTCCCAATTCTACATTTCTATAGATTTTTGAATATTCTATATTCGTTTCCTAATTCTGCATTTCTATACGTTTTTGAATATTCTACATTCGTTTCCCAATTCTGCATTTCTATAGGTTTTGGAATATTCTATATTCGTTTCTCAATTCTATATTTCTATAGATATTTGAATATTCTATATTCGTTTCCCAATTCTATATTTCTATAGATTTTTGAATATTCTATATTCGTTTCCCAATTCTACATTTCTATAGATTTTTGAATATTCTATATTCGTTTCCCAATTCTACATTTCTATAGATTTTTGAATATTTATATTCGTTTCCCAATTCTACATTTCTATAGATTTTTAATATTCTATATTCGTTTCCCAATTCTACATTTCTATGGGTTTTGTAATATTCTATATTCGTTTCTCAATTCTATAGATTTTGAATATTCTATATTCGTTTCTCAATTCTATAGATTTGGAATATTCTATATTCGTTTCCTAATTCTATAGATTTTGGAATATTCTATATTCGTTTCTCAATTCTATAGATTTTGAATATTCTATATTCGTTTCCTAATTCTATAGATTTTGGAATATTCTATAGGTGTTTGATTATATTTTCTACATGGCTTTGACATTTTAAATGCCTTACAATCTTACAGCAACTGCGTTTAGTGTTTTGTGGCGTACTTTATAACAGCTAATTCATAATGCTACGTTAAAATAAAAATTAAAAAAAAAAAAAAATCCTTTAGAGTGGTGCAGGCAGGAATTTCTCCCCTTTCCCACATTCACAATGGACAAATAGCCCCACACACGGCGCGGAATTCCTCTAAACCAGACGTGCCGCCAATAGTTTCGGTATAGATTGTAGGCTTCCCCCCCCCTTTTTCCCTATCACCTGTAAAACAACATTCCAGGACGTCAAGTACCAACGTGTACTAATAATATAGAGTGAATCACGATAAGCAGCAATGCAAACAGTGCTGGGATGAATATCGTGAATTGACTCACGGCCAGATAAAAAAAGACATTTTCTAGAATACGGTTTCGAGCTCATAACGACAGATAGTAATCAAACAAATTGCTTTTCGTGTTTTCTGTAAAGATTTCTATAAGATATTTCCTGTTTTTTTAAAATAGCTTAAAAGAACTAAAGTAGTTGCTGGCTATCAGAGAGTTGCATCCAAAAAAATTATATTTATATATTATAGAGTCGAACGCATTTTTTCATTTCCGATCTCTCAATTAGTTCAAGCAAGATCAAATAATTTTTTTTAATAATATAAATTTATATAGATAATATTTATAATTTTATATAGATTATCTAAATTTTTTACATATAAATAACAGTTGTGAATAATTTACAAACATAAACAAAATATACATTTATCAAAAAAATATATATAACAGCTTCACCAGTTTTAATTTTAATACATGAGTAGCATTTTTAGCATTGAGTCATAGCTGTTTCTGTAAATAGCCTTAATTCTTTATGTGCTTTTGATTTTAACTTCGTTTTTTTAAGTCTACTGCAAATTTGAGAAAAATATTGCTTTAACCATAATGGATAATTAAATTTCTTTTTTGATTTTTGGGTAATAATAAAAATAATGTCAACTGTCAGAACAAAATATTCTAATTTATATTATTATTTTTTTCTTCCTTTTGTTGTTTAAAAAGATTTAAAAAAAAAAAAACAGTTCTCCAAATGGAAAAAGATTGAAATACAAAGTCCATAATACTATATATCAATTTAAAAACAATAAGAAATTAAACATCTATGGCACACATAGATGATAAAAAAAAAAAAAAAGAAAATGCTGTTTAAAATATCAATCAAAAGAACAAAGCTTTTAAAATAGAAGAATGAGATGAAAAAAAAAATTAAAATGAATGAAATGGAAAAAAAATTCTTTTTACAAGTTCAGTTCAATTTTAAACAGCACACAAAAAAAAAAGATTGTATTTTATTTAAAAAAGATTGCAAGGCATTAGTTTCAAAAGATGTTTTTAATTCAAAAATCATTTTGTAAAACAGTCCATAATATTCAAACCTTGTATAAGTTTGAATTATATTTATTTCTTGGATGCTTTTAATTTTAGTTATTTATTATACTAGAATTGATAACAAAAACTGTTGATTGAGCAAAGTAATAAGTTGAAAAAAAAAACTAATTGGGGAATACTTAGATATTCTCAAAGGTTATATGAGAATATTTAACAGTTACAAACAAATAATTATGAAAATTTAACTTAATTCCCCCTCCCTTAAAAATGATTTTTAAAATATTCAAACTTGAGACGATAGAAAGCAAAGATAAATCAAGTATTTAGTAATCAAACACTAACATAAAAAGCTACTAAAACATAATCTGTAGTTTCTCTTTTCTGTTATCCATAATATTAAATGATAAGTTACAAACACTGAAATACATCATTGAATTTATAAAAAAGATAACATCAACTAGAAATATTAAAAAATGCAATTGTATTGATAAATGCAATGTCATTTTTTTCCCCAATATGAAACAATTTATTTATTATCAAGAAATTTTAATGATAAATTATACAAAACACCTTGATTCAATGCTTATCAAAAATTATCATTGTCATTCAAAATAAAGGCATTGTATTTAACTTTAGATAATTTTAACTCTATTGTTGAGCAATGAAATAACCACAATAAGCAATAAAGTGAAACCTAACCATAAGTAACATGTTATTAATAATTTTGTATGGATAATTTTTTTAACTTTTTTTTAAATAAAAAAATATGCAAATACATATTTTATATCCTAAATCAACTAAAAACATTATTGGAATTATAATTCTCATCAAATAATTTCCTCTCTGTACATATGGCATCTTTTGCTTTGTTTTATTTTTAAATGAATAGTTACACCTACTTTTTCTGCCATATCATTATCTTAAAATATCACAACAAAGAAATGTTCTTTAGCTACAAAACCAGCCATAGTATAAAATCTATTCCACATCATGAGGAATGTAAATTATATAAAATGTGTCTGAATAAATATTATATTATAAAGAGAATTTTAAAAACAGTGTGTATTTTTAACTTACAGTTACAACTAGATTTGTCTAAAAAAATTTATTGTTTTTTTTTTTTTTTTAAATCAAGTTTAGTCAACTAGTTTTTGCATCAATTGTCATAATTCACAATGATATAATATTATTAATTTGTGAAAAATGTAACTGATCAAGTGTTCTATTAATAACTGGTTTATATGATATAAAATGGCTTTATATTTAAATGCTATTTTAAGTCTCCCAACTAACTCAGAAAAACAGTCTAAGCACAAAATAAATCATTAAATAAATGTAAATAGTAAATTCAAAGTGAAAATAAATATGTTTATACAGTCACCAGAAATTAATTAAAAAACGAATACACCACTAAAATTATTAAAGAATTAACCAAAACAAAGGAAAAAAATTACATTATAACTTAAAGTCAGTTTCTAAATAAATATGAACTAGCATGGTCCAAGATAACATGTTTACAAATTTGACAGTTGGCCGGATATGACTTTTGTCAACATTAAAACAGAGCCAAGCAGCACGCCAACAAACGTGCCAATTTAAATTTAAATTAATTTGCATGTTATTGGAATTGATTACGGAACTTACTGATTTAAAAATAATAAATAAATAAACATTAAAGCTCACCTCTTCGCTGCCTCCGAAATGTTTTCGTACGATGTCTCGTAATTGGTTCACAGAAATAATACCGCATTTCAATTCGTCGCACAAATCGAAAACTTCTCGGAGCTGTTTAATAAATTCCTGGTCGGCTGACGCCATCCTTTACACATGATTTTTCAGAACATTTGGGGAAATAAAAAATAACCTAAACGCGAAAAAATAAAAATTGAAAACACAGACACGCGCTCGAAGCTACTGCCGATAGATGTTCTGCTGATTTGGACGGAATTTTCAACACACTCCCTACTCCTAAAGCTACCTACTGTCTGATTTCGACTCACTGAAATCATTTTGATCCAGACTTGAGGTTGCCATCGCCATTTCGCTCGCCAAACAGCGATGAAGTAGCCATGGTGGTACATATAGCGTCGTGAACGGCTCGCTTCACAATAAAAAGTATGAATATAATTATTTTGCTGCAGGAATTTATGGGGTTAAATGAAAATAGTGATACTAGCGTGCTTTCACCAGATTTACAATAAAAAGTATTCAGTAAATAAAAATATTAAAATTTTAATACACACGCTACAGAATCATCCGTTTAATAAAAATTAATATCAATTTCTATGATGTAAATTTTAAACTATTAAAATATAAAACTGAAGAAACATCATAACTCAATATGCAAAAGGGCAAGAAGATTTGATTCAAAATTATTTTCATTACTTTTTACAGTTATTTATCTGTCTTCCATTTATTCGTACATTAATTCATACGATAATATGGAATTGCTAGATATAATGATTGTTTATTATCTATATATATTATATTAGAGTAAATATCTATATAGAATAAATTTTTCTTTTTAAGAAAAATTCTACTCAAATGTGTTGCCACAGGCTTCGGGTTAGAGTGCCGGCGGTGCCATGGATGTTTGTAGTGGTTCGAAATCCACTTTAAGCCGTAGGTCTCGGTCTAATAGTATCGTAGAGCGTTGTCTTGAGGTTTAGTCAGTCGAAGCCCTCGTGGTTCCCCACTAAAAGTGAAGCTATATACTATTACTCTTAGCTATGGACGTCGCCTGCGATGGGGTTCCTTTGACCTGGTGTAGGCTTTCCTGCACCTGGAGGATTAGTAACAACAACACTCTAATGTGTGAGATTTCAAGCCAAAATAGGCGCCAATCTTTTATTGGTGTGCTTAGGTTAGTGGTAATTGGCGCTCATTGGCCGTGAGCTCATACTCCCATTTCTGAGTGGCGTTTCAGTACAGTGCAGTACAGGCTGGTCTATTTGGAGTACCCAGGGTTTACCCTGCACCTCCGTGTAATTATATTCATAATTATTATATTTTAAACAGTTAAATTTAAGTTTTAGAAAAACATCAAAAGAGCACAAGCTCTGTGTCAAAAATAAAAGAAGAAAAATTAATGTTAGTATATTTAAAATTTAAATATGGAAAAATCATAGGTGCTATTGTAGTAAATATTTATTAAATATTTGGAATAAATTAACGTTAAACCTATGGCGTGGCGTTTCATGGTCCTTCTCTTTTCCTTTTCGTGTGTCCTCACGTGCTCTTGTGGACACACAGACATACGTTCGTGTGTCTAGTTGGACCTCTCATTGCTAACGCTTTCCTTTCTGACTTGGTTTAACCATTGCTGCTAATGTATGCTCTGCCATTGCGAATAGCGGCATTACTCCGACCTATATGATAAACCATTCTTCGATTTGACCACCCTTTCGCCCAGTTGGCAATCTTTTTCAAATAGTGTCAAAGCGATTAAACGGAATTAATTTCAAATGGTGGTTATGCGTTAGAATTGAATTTTACCTCTTCTGTACGCCATTCAGATGCTCAGTCACAATATTCAACCAAAATGTGTTGGATCGAAAAATATTTGCATACTAAGTAAACTTTATTACAATTAGATAGCTCCTTGTTGATACAGGGTTTTTTTTTTTTTTTTCTGTTTGTTGTTCGTAGGACTAATCCTCAGTGTCCAGAAGCGCGGACATCCCATGAGTACCACGAGAACCTCGGTGCCTATGGATGAGTACCCACTCCATTGAGAAGTACTCCCTAAAGAAGGAGGGCAGGGCCTTCCGATAGGCCTTTTAGAGAGAACAACTCCACAATTGCGTATCGTATGGGAGAAAACCTGGGAAAACTTTCACCAAATAGTCCGACTGACGAGGCAAGATGCTGAACATCACAAAAAGCCATCGAGTCTGCTAGTTTTGAAATAGTGTATACAACAACGAGTTGAGAGGATTAAACCTTAGCTCTAAAGGCTCATTCTCACAGAGGCGAGAAGCGTTTAAGCGACAAGAGTTGACCAATCACTAGCCGCTTCGAGTTGACCCACTTTCAACTCGAAGCGGAACTTCACTAGGCGTAATGCTATTTTCGACGTTTCGCTGTGAAGGGGTCGACAAAATTTTCGTGCCTGCCGCATGTCGCATCTTCGTCTGTCGCCTCGGTGGGAAGGACCCTTAAGGTTCACCAGCGGCCCACGTTGCCACTGAGCCAATCCGGATTTTTCTGTTTGCCTTATCTATATAAGACCTCACCGGTGTTTACATTTGAAACATTCTCCTGAATGTTCATCTATTTAAATGCAATAAACAAGCAATCTCATACTCCAACTTAGTACTCCGTCCACATTTGAATGTATGAGATTTGAGCTTCAAACGCGAATTCACTATTTTTTCTCAGTGAGATTGGAAAACACAAAGCATGAGAAAACATCTGTCACTTTTATGTGGGAAAAATTTCGAATTGTCGGTTTTTTATCAGATATGAAAGGGTTTACGTCCTTCCGAAAGATAACTGAGGGTTCGCTGGAAAGGGGAAATAGAAAAAAAGGTTTGTTTTTATGTCCCGTTTAAATCAAAACGAATCCCATCTATGCATATTCTATGTATCTCTGTTTTTCAATAATATTCTGAAACTATGTTGTCTTAAAACAAATTTGTAATGATAATTGTCAAATAACAATGAATGCAGCTCTGTGTAATTTGAAGTTTAAAGTTAACTATTCAAAATAATAAAACTTGAATGTTCAAAACTTAAACCATTGCACACTGAGTTTGAAAGTTAATCCTATAGATAACAAGAACTAAAATATTTCACAATTATTTGCTTATTTACAATCAAAACTTTTCCTGACTCGTTGCAATGTGCGCCGATGATGAGGTATTAGGGCTTAGGTTCAATCCGCTGGCGACGTTGTTGTAGACACTGTTTCAAAAAACGAGGAGTCTCGATGACGTTTGGGATGTTCAGCATCTTACCTCGTGAGGTAGACAACTTGGTGGGAATATTCCGGGTTTCCTCACGTATGATGCGCAAATGCGGGATAGTTCCCCCTAAAAGTCCTCCCGGCAATCACTGCCTTCTTCAGCGTCTCGGAGCCCAAGTCCGACTTCTACCAGCGGGTACTCCATCACAGCAGAAGCTGTTCCCACCCCCTTTCCTAATTCCATGAGACCACACGGGTTCTTGGACTTGGTCAAGATCAGGGATGGGCAAACTCCGGCCCGCCGAAAGGTCCTATTCGGCCCGCGGATAAAATTTTAATTTGCCGATTCGAGACAAATTAAAAGAAATACATATTTATATATCCATCTCCTTTTCTACTTTGATTAAATATTAAATTTTTTTCTTCCTTTTTTTTCAAAGGACTGATGGTCTTTTTACTTTTTCTATTTTTGTTCTACAAAACATAAATTGACGGAAATTGCAAGCATAGACAGGTTTCAATAGGTAAAGTGTTAAAAGCAGAAGTTCTTTGTTAGTTATAGCTGTAGATTGGCTCCAACAAGCGTTATCTCTTTCTCGGGGAGCAGTCATATGGGAATCCAATATAGGTGAATTAGATCTCACATGAGGCAGACTGTAAAACTTGCATATTGTTTTTAAAATTTTAGAAATATTTATCTTGGCTCGCCAAACCTTTTTTTTTTTTTTTTTTTTTTTTTTTTTCGATTTTTGGCCCTTGACCGAAAAAGTTTGCCCATCCCTGGTCTAGATGTTGCTGTCTACCAAGTGGGATAAGAAAAACAACACAACAACAACAGTACAAATACGAAGGGAAGATTGAGTTGTTCCTAAAAATCACATAGATCCTCCGTATAGTGGTACGCCCATTGTCCTTCAATAGTCAAAACAAATGAATATCTTTGGATGATCTAATTAATTCCCATCGTTAAGCTTAACATCTGCATAACTATCCTACTTTCATCGAACAAACCTGTTTAAATGACATCACGTTTATATTGGTCACCAGCAAGTTGACAATCATTTCTGTTGATGGGATACTTTATAGATCTGGTTTTCTCGAGGAGTGGGTCGCGTAACTAAATTGCGGGGGGTGGGAATCTTCAAGTGTAATGGCATTTTTGCGTTGGTGGTTATTTGGAAATGTTTTTTTATTTTTATTTATTTATTATTTTTTTTTAAGTGGTTCTGGGTTTTGAGTTGATTTGGAAGTTTTTACACTTGCCATTAAAAACACTTAAGATGAGTATATGGATTTAGCGTATTATCTTCTACTATTTGTTCATTAGCTTTTCCAAAATTGTTTAACATTACAAAAATTGTTGAAGTTTAGCATATTTATTTTTTTCTCTTTTTGAAAAATTAAACATATTCAGTTTGCTCACTGATATGAATATCGGGTTTGTGTTTAATACACAAGATTTTAGTAAAATTATACACGAATATAATTTTACTAAAAACCTGTGTATTAAACAAGATTAAATAATTGTTTTCGAATAAATGTTGTTGTGTTTTTTTCAACTTATTGTCAGCAAAGAAAAAATCTTTAGAGTGGTGCAGGCAGGAGCTTCTCCCCTTTCCCCTTCCTCACATTCAAAATGGACAAATAGCCCCACACACGACGCGGAACCGGAATTCCTCTGAACCAGACGTGCCGCCAACAGTTTCGGTATAGATTGAAGGTTTCTTCCCACCCTCCTTTTTTCACCTATCACCAGCAAAAATAACACTGTTTCAAAAACGAGGAGACTCGGTGGCGTTTGGGATGTTCAACATCTTGCCTCGTGAGTCGGATTACCTGGTGGGAGTCTTCCTAGTTTTCTCTCACACGATAAGCAAATGTGGGATAGTTCCTCCTAAAGTTTCTGGCTACGGAAATACTCAATACTCACTTATTCAATTAAAATAATAGCACTATATATATATATATATATATAAAGAATACAACATTACATTTATTGTTACATATAGTAATTACTCATATATATATATATGTGTGGGGGGATTTAACTGTCCTGGACAAAATTTGTGGGGGGGAGCAGCTTACTAAAACTAAATTTTTGTATAGAAATGCATGATCAATGATTTGATAGATTTCATGATCCTGCACTGATCCATGAAAAAAAAATACATATAGTTTATAACGTTAAACATATAGTGTATTTTTTTAGTTAAATAAACAGTTTATTTACAACATTATTGCAAAGTTCTTCTTTGAATCAATGCTGAAATAAATACTGAATACACAATAAATGCTAAAAACTGCGACCATCACGATGCATTCTCGGTAGTGTTGAAAGATTGATTGGGGAACAGTTCAAAAGATGAAAAGCATTTCGCAGCCGGATTTTATAGTCAAGCAAAGAGGTCATCAATTGAGTCAAATGGAGTCTTGTAAATGAAAACACAGAGTAAGGATAAAATGGAGCGTGCATCAGGGGTGCCGGCCAGAGAAATTGAAACTCATCACGTGATGGGCATCAACTGAGCATTGTGCTTTGCTGCTGCGAGAAATTCGTTACTTTAAAAGAATCCTTCTTCAATGCGTCACTTCAGACCCTACATTCCTATACAAACAAAATTTAATTTTTAGTAAACTATACCACATAAACATATGTATATATTCTGCTGTGACCAAAATGTAAGATCAATTTTTTTCAAAAATTCTTTTATTTATAGTATACTTCCAAATCTATTTCATCGTTTTCAAAGTAATTCCCTCCGGACACTATTCACTTGTGCCAACTTTTTCCTAATCCTCAATGCATGCTAAAAAGTCATCGGCAGGGGTGGCCTACAACGCGCGTTTGGGATTCATGTTGAATCTCTAAAAAAGACTCAAAACGGTGTCCCCGGAGTGGTCTTTTGAGTTTAGGGGAATAGCCAGAAGTCGCACGGTGTGAATACGGTTGATATGGGTTTCATTTTTTGTTGAAAAAATCACGAAGAATCAGTGCAGTGTGATCTGGTGCATTCAGTGTTTTCGGTACCAATCGAGATTGGACGCGTTTGAGGCCCAAAATGGAATGGGCCGATCCTTTTGAAATTCCAAAATCATCAGCAAGATCTCTAATTGTAAATTGATCTTTTTGCAAGCACCAAATCTTTAATTTTTGGACTTGAGCTTCGTCGGTTGAGGTTGAGGTTGAGGGTCGACCACAGGGCTCTTCGTCTTCAACGCGTTCTCTGCCTTCTTTGAACTGTTTATACCACTTGTAAGCATTTCTTTCGGATATGGAATGCTGACCGAATGCCTTCTGCAACATTCTATACGTTTCCGCAAACAAAATTGAATGCAAGTTCTTTGCTCCATGAATTCAGACATTTCAAAAATCGCCGGAAGCAGTTTTAGCGTCTCACGAAGCCAAGCGAAACTCAAGCACTAATGAATATTTTGACATCAAATTTCACACAGATGTCAAGAACAGTGCAAGCAACCTAAAAACAAAAACAAAAAAAATTAAATACCATATGCCCGGTAAATTTAAATTGAAAACTAGTCTTACTTTTTTAACACAGTAGTATTGTGCTAAATAAGTATTTTAGAATTTAGTTCGATTTTTGACTTGATCAAGGGTAAAAAATTATAAGTGAAAAGATTTTTATTGCTCGATTTTCTTTTTATACTATATTCAGGCCCCAAAAATATTTGCTCCATAAATATTTGTCGATGCGAACGGGCTTGCGCTTTTCAAATATTATTCACTAACAACCCCGTCTGCGTTTTGGGGTACAATTTAAAAGGAAACATACTTTTGACGACAAGTATCGCTGAGATAAAAAATAAAAATAACGTAGACAGAGACACTGCAACCAAACTTAGCGCATTATTGACAAAGGATTTTCTTTTCTTGATTTTTAATGATAGTAGTAGAAAGCATCGAGTGGCATATTTTTATAAAATTAAATGTTTTTGTTATTTTTGCTAAAGATGCATTTTTTTTTTAAATCCCCCTCACGACTCTTTTTAAAGTTTAATTTTTTTAAAGAACTTAGAATTATTTTTAAATTTGATATTGAGGTGATAATTCAATTGTATCCTTCAATAATATTACCACTATCAAAGACAGCGACTGCTTTAGCAGCATACCAAGTAAGTGTTGAGACTTTACTCGTCAGCACTGAGATTTGTAAAAAGCTATCTTGGATCAACGATTGGATCTTGGATTTCAAAACAAAAAAGATTTAATGTATTGAAAATATAGTCTCTGTGTAATTAAAATGCATAATTTCCTTTTCAGCTATTCGATACTTTGCTACCTGTTAATTTAGTACATTTATTTTTGCAAGCTACCTAGATTTTTTTGTAAGAAATTATACAGTACAGGGATATCTTTTAAGTGTTTACAAATATTTCACCTTTAAAATCGCAAAAATACTTCGTTATTGCTTTGTATTTATTTCTCAGAATTTCTAAATCTATTAGTCAAGATAGTAGTTAATAAAATTACTGTAAAGACTCAGGAATCGGAAGTCGGTAAAACAAAATTCGACCCAAGAGTCGAATGTTATGGGTCAGAAATTTTCATGTCTCTCTCTCTTTTTTTCTCGACTCTATACCTCTGTTTTTGCTTTTTAAAATAAAGGTATAAAAAAGGTTAGTTTTAAAAAGGTTAGTTTAGTTTTCAAAAAAACAAAAAAAAAAATTCAGTTTTAAAAAAGGTTGTGTATATGACAAACTGAATTGCATAAAAAGAATCGACAAATCTCTATCTATTCTGTGTCTCTGGTGTACTTTACGTTCTATCGTATTACGTTCTTTACGTTCGTTTAACTATCTTCCTTCTGAAAACCTTCCAGAAATAACTACCTCGTATTTAAGTATAGGGTGACAGAAAAACCAGATAATTTCCATCAGGTGCCAAGACTATGTTGTCGATAAAAAGTTAACATATGTTGCCGCAATTTTCCATCACCTCTCCTCGTTTCTGAAAACAGTGACTGCAACTTATATTGACAATGGATCGGAATCTAAACCATGTTAAACTCTTCCTGTTCCTGTTAACATAGAGCCATGAATCTAACAGAATTCAGATTAAATTATGTTCTAAAAAAATGATCTAATCTAATATTTATTTTCATTGCAATGCCACGTTTAACAAAACGCAGACAAATAATTATCTATCGATTTGACAAGAACAAAAAACCGTCGATAAGCTTAACCTCGAAAATTTGGTAAATGCATTTATCTGGTAATAGTTCGCAGTGATCGTTATCGTCTTTTAAAAAACTATTTCGTTTCAATGCAAAGTAGTTTTAAATCGTCTACTAAACAGATAACATTGCACAAGCAGATAGGGAAATAGGAAAATGAAACGTAAATATTTGTAATAAACTACTTTTGGAAAAAAACGAAATAGAATCTGAAGGTTGTTGTATTTTTATTTCTTCTCGAATATTCGTTGCTTTTTTTAACACTTGAATTGCTTCTAAGATGATATTAAAATTTATAATAATTTCAAACAACTTTTTGCAGACATACAGGAAATTGGATAAATAAATAAAAAGTATTATTATTATGCCATCAGTTATCAGGACATTTTGAGAAAATTCACTTCTGATTTGCAGCATGTTAAACATGCTTATTTCAGAAGGTTTTGTTATGTGCTAAAGCAGTCAAATGACCATTAGATATAAAAAGTTAAAGTAACACTTTGGGATTTGTACCTAATTATGACTAGCACTATGCGGAAAAGGAAGGTATTTCCTTCCATATCAGTATCAAATCCATATGCTTAAGCTTCGTCAGCTAATATCTAGAACACTTGTAAATGGGTGTTTAATCTATAAAGCGGATAAGCCTTTTTTTTTTTTTTTAAATCCGTTTTGTCAAAAACCATAAATAAGAAATAATTTTGAATTTCATAACGGCAAGAAAGAGAAAAACACTTTCCTGGAGATCTGTTGAGCAAGGACTTTACATATGTGTTACATTTAAGAAAATTAGGAAAAGATACACAGGTAACAAGATGACTGTGAAGATGTTTCCAAAGCGTATTTCGGACGACTAATTACAGAAATAGCCCAATGGATAGCATATCGTAATGAATATAACATAATCGCACAGAACATACAGCATCTTCAAGAATACATCCTCCAACATGACGAGTAAAGCATCCCACATGGCCAAAGAAATGATCAAATTTTTATCTTGAAGATTGTATCAACAGCATCACATTTGTTGTCGCTATCCCACTTCTGAAATTTGTTGTCGCCTTCTAGCGAATAGTTGTGTCAGGTGATTTAGTGTTGTAGGCGTCTGAAAACACTACTCTTCTCTTTACATTAATTTATTTACATTATTAACAATATTTTACGCAGAATAATACACATGGCACCCTGTGCCTCTTCTACAATATCAATTCCAAGTATAAGGTAGAATCGTAAAACATCACATACGGGCCCTGACCGTGTTCCTCGCTCAGCCGCTCCTAGAGTTCCGCCTCGTCATCTCAAAATCTCACAGCTCGTACTTACCAGCTCAACCAGTTTACACAGTAACAACCTCTCGCGTCTATCTAATTATAGTTAAATCTTACACGTTGTACCTATAAAGCGTATACCAGAGGAAAGATTATGGATTTATTGAGATTGCACATAATCATAATTTTTGTAATCTTTCTTCCGTATATCTGGCAACATCTAAATTTTCTGAGTAGTGACCAAGTACTCTCCCTGTGTGGTCGAATATATAACTTTTTCTTTTATTATTATTTTTTTTTAAAGTTTTGATTTTTGTCCGTATGTAACTTAAAATACACTAAATAATTATTGCATAACTCGGACCTATCATAATTAACCCTACTTCCCCTTTTCACAATGGAGATTGTAATCGCAGCTTTCGTATATCTGGAAACACCTACTGCTACGCATCAGCAGCGCCCTCTTTATACTGACTAAACTGCCTCAGTAGCGGCTAAGGGCTCTCCTTGTGTGGTTGAATGTCACACTTTTCCTTTTTTTCTTAAAAATACAATAAATTTCATTTGCATCGGTACTATTGGACAACTATGTGAAGAGGAATCAATCTTTAAGGATTATTAAAAAAATATCACGAAAAAAATCTTTAAAACTAATGTTTCTGGTATGTTGCACTATCTGCAGAAGATGAATGTAACTATGTATTCACTTGTACTAAGTATGTGCTTTAATTTGTTAAAACAGTATTAGTAAATCCATGGATATATTGAACCATACGGTACATAAGCTAAACACTACAAAAAAAAAACTGTAATATAATTAAACTTGATGTTTTTTTCTTCTTGGTCTATTCTAATTTCGTATAATAAATTAGAGGATGAACCAATAGAAAGCAAAAAGCTCTTCAAGGTTTGACGGCTTTGATGTCCCTTGCAAATAAAAATTAAAACAAAACAAGTTAGAATAAATATAACATTGACTAGATAAACAATTTTAAAGTGATAACGGGCAATTCAGTTTGAAAATGATGAACATGTGGTGGCTAAATGAATTGCCACTAATGATAGTGCATGGTGTCTTGGCCTGTCTGCACACAGCAGAACTGCATTCAGCCAATATTCGACTGCCTCTTAAAACTTCCATAATTTAAAAATATTGATATGCGTAAGTGATCTCCTGGTATACAATTGATATGGATGTGGTGGTGGTAATTCTGGGCTCTCTAGTCTAGAATGTACTATAGTAAGTCCAATAGTCTCTGTGACTAGCATACAGGGTTTTCTGGAATTCCGTATATAAACTTAAAAGGGAGGTAGAGAACATTCACAGCAATCTTAACTACATGGGAATACATTGCCGGTAAGGTTGAGGGGGATCATTTTAAAAGTTTCAGGCTGCCTGATAGGAGTTTTCCGGGTTGCTCCTATACAGTAAGCAACTGTGGGATAGTTACCCTTAAAGTCATCCCGGAAGACACTGTTCCCCGTCATTTCAATCGCTGTGCCGTGTGCTGTTCGCAGTACACACGAGGCCCATTGATGTATTACCCTCATCTTTCTAACTGGTAGGGACTACATCGTCTTAGGTATGGGGTTATATAAGGTTGGGTGCGGGGCTGGAGTGCGGAGAAAGAAAAGAAAACGTCAGTTGCAGGATATGATTTGATTTGGTTTGTCGCTCTACTGTCATTTTTTGCACATTTTAGCCTAATTAGATCGGAACCTACAGTTTAATGTGGATTTCGAACCACTAACAAACTGCCGGATATAGAACTTGATGAGAATAAGAAAGCACTGAAAATTATTACACGCATCAAAAAAGAAATAAATAAAAATACATTAGATACGAATACGAGACGTTTTCACGGAAAATGCTCGGAATTTCTCCGTTGGTACTGATACACCCATGACACAATCAGTGATCGACCCCAGACCTCCCAGAGATCGGGCACCATCCTGCATGAACCAATTTTCACCTGTGTTCATATCATTAGGTCGGTTTCTGAATGTTGCAGATCACTTTCGTAACAATAGTGTTGCATTTATACAACATAAATACCAATTTTTAACAAGAAAACTACGATCTTCAGTTGAATATGAATCTTTGGGAGGACATTTTCAAAATAGCTTGGAATTTAACAAATTCCTTTTATGTCCTCTCTGGCGTATTCGTAGAGCCATCTAGTGAAATTTAGATACATTTCATTTCCTTATATTTAATAAAAAATATATATAAATAATGCTTTATTATAAAAAGCAAATGAGAAATTTGATGCGCTATATAAAGTTGATTTAATAAATATTTTTAATTTAATGAAAAATTAATTTAATAAAATTAGTTTTTAAAAGTAGCGAAATAGAAAGAAACCAATAGAATCAATAAATAAAAGTTTAATTTTTGGATCAACGCTTTTGGTTTGAATCAAATGTTTTTTATTAACAGTTTCACTTGAGAAGGGTTGTTTGAAAAGAAGGGGTTGAGAAAATGTTTGTTCACCAATTAGTGCTAATCCAGACAGACATGCACATTTTAATGCAGTATCTGACAACAATCCCATCTATTATTTTGGACGCAATTTTAAAATGGGACATGTTTTTGGCAATAATATCGCAGAGATAAATGAAACAGTACATTGATAGGAATGATGTTTCTAGTTTAACATGTTATTCTTTTAGTTTCTGTAATGATATATGATATAGCAAATATTGACTGAAATACTTTTCAAAACTTGAAATGTTTACTTTTTATTAAATAAAACATTAATATTTAATAAAAAAGTAATGTAGTATTAAAGTAATGTATAATAAGTTGTCAGGTTCCTTATTTTAAGTTTTCATCAAAATCAGTAAATTAAAAAAAAAAAATTACCAACAATATTTTTTTTTTTAAGTAAAATGCAGTGAGTTAGGAAAAAAAAAAATTTTAATTTTGTCAATACATGTCTTACGATGCAGTAGGTACAATGACACAAATTGTTTCCATCTTGACTTTTCTAGGCTGGAGTTCCATGATGAACAAGGACAATGATCCTCCTATCCTTTGTCACACCATTCAAGACTGTACACCATAAATAAGAGATGTCCTTTAATCGATAACCGCGTCCAATTCAATTAACATATTTCGTTTGAGCCTGAATGGTCAGTGGCCAGCGCTCAGGCACTCGGGGCCACAGATTTCGGGTTCGAGTCCCGGCGGTGCCCATGGATGTTTGTAGTGGTTCGGAATCCACTTTAAGCTGTAGGTCCCGGTCTCATAGGACTGTAGAAGAGCGTCACGGAGCAAAGTCAGACTTCTACCTACGAGTGCTCCATCACAACAGAAATTGCTTCCTTCCCCTTCAACCTTGAGTCCACACGGGTTCGTGGGCTGCTTGGTCTAGATTAGATATCTACAAAGTGGGGGTAAGTAACAACAACAACATTTCGTTTTGTCACACATGTCAAAATAAAAGTTTTGCTTATGGGATGTTTTTTTGAAATACTTGGACTAAAACTGTCAGAAGTCTAGAGGTTTTCCTTCTTATTTCGACAAAAGGCAAAAAAAAAAAAAAAAACAAGTAAAATAAAAAATAAAAAAAAAAATTAAAGTCAATTCCCACTTTTTTTTTCACTATAATGCGGAAAAGTCTTTTACAAAAAAAAGAATTTTGAATTTTTCCTCTTACATCTGGCACCATCTATTGGTGGACTTGGCAACTTAAATCTAAAAAAACTAAAATTAATTAATTAAATTTAATTAGGGAATTAATATTTGAAATAACAACTGTATTAACATCAAGTGCCCTCCACTCAAGTTAAAAAAAATGTATTTGGACTTGAGTGGATGAATAAGAAGTATTTTATGAATGATTGAAAATTTGAACAAGATATTTATAGGGAGAGTGTGAGTTAATAGAAGGAATTGAAAAAAAAAAAAAAAGACCAGAAGGAACTTCTTACTTCAAACTATTGTATTTTTATTATATATGTTTTTCCTGTTTAACGTTGACATTAAAAAAGTTTTTAATCTAAAATGAAGTTTGGACTCTTTGTTACTCAATATTAGACTCGACACCATAAGTAAGAGATGTTCTTTTAATCGATTATCGCTTCCAATTCCAGTTAAAACATTTCGTTTTGTCACACACGTCAAAACAATATTTTTGCTTATGGGATTTATGACGTATGTTTTTGAAATACTTCGACTAAAACCATCACAAAAGAAGTCGTCTGTAGCATTGTCAGAATTCTAGAGGTTTTCCTTCTTGTTTTGACAAAAAGAAAAAAGAAGACCAGAAGGAACTTCTTACTTCAAACTATTGTATTTTTATTATATATGTTTTTCCTGTTTAATGTTGACATTTTAAAAAGAAAATCTTTGTTCTAAAATGAAGTTTGGTTTCTATTGAAATTGTAAAATGCGTGAATTTGTACACGGTTGATTCACATAAACAAAATCGATCCATTTGTTAACTGCTTTCAAGTGAAATGAACCGGAAAATTCCTGTCTTGCACGACTTCAGGATTTTCAATAATATAAAAGTTTTTAAGAAATTTTCTTAGAGTAACTTTTTTGTGTAATGTTTTTGTCAGAAATGCTAGGAATTCAATACGGAATTGAATTTTGATGTTATATATTTCTATAAAGTCGTTTTTCTTCATCTTGAATTCATTCTTCTTTCTTACTGACTTCCATGTTTGCATTTTTTATCATTACAATTTCTGTGCATCTATTTTTTTTAAATATAAAGCACGAATTTTTATTTCAAATATATTCAAAGTTGAAGCTGACAATGTTTACAAAACCAATTGTTTTCAATTACAATGTTTACAAAACTAATTGTTTTTCCAATTACAATGTTTACAAAACTAATTGTTTTTCGAATTACAATGTTTACAAAACCATCTGTAAATAGAAGTAAAAACTTTTCAACAACAAATCTAAGATCTAAGCAAAACTTCTTAGTTTTTGTACCATACCAAATAAGATCTGTAAAATAATTCAGTAATTTAAATAAACTGTCCGTAAAGTTCAACTGCTATTTCGAATACTATATGCTTAGTAATTAGACAACTCAGACGCAAATTTCTGTATGTGAAATATATCAAAGTGTTTGGAATTAAAAGATACTTATGCCAATTTAGCATGTAACATATCGCAATGTTTCTTCATTTTAGACCGCTCTAACGTTATTAGTATTATTATAATTATTACTAGAGATTGCCTGTCAGCAAGTGATCCTCCTCCATGTGGACCTAGTTCAAGGTGCCATTGGTGCAAATGACATCGATTTCGTGTGGTTGAGGTGTTTCTTGAAAGCGAAGATATCAATGGAAGGGAATGGCCAGAGTACTTCTGGGATTTAAATGCCGTAGTACATGTGCAGTAAATCTTTGCGGTTGCCTTATAATCGCTAGAGAACACCAACAACCAAAACAGATGCTCATCGAGGAATGGGATTCAGGGAATGGACTCTCTAGGACTCAGCTATTGTAGTTAAGGGAGGTTATGTGTCAATTAAAGAGGCATCTGTTTGTTGACACTCCTCTAGGTAAGAAAAGCATTTGTATTAAAGCTGTTCTTCGATCTTTCTTTTTTGTTTGATTTCATACTGTAGCTGTCACTACGACTATCGTGTTCCTTTCTTTCGGTGGTTCAATTTTCTGGTTAGCAGCAGCTTTCTAGTGGTTCGAGAAGTATTGATCAATCCATTCAAACATTTATGGAATCTTCATTTATTTACAAGCAATATTTACAAAGATATACAGGGTTGATGGTAACATATCAAAGGCAAAAGCTAAACTGGAAGACAAAGTTCTTTTTAGAATAAAATCACTCGTTTCCACAGCAACAGCTGGTTTCCACGGCAACAGCCCGTTTCCACAGCAACCAACAGCCCGTTTCCACGTCAACAGCGCAATTCTGAATCGGTTCCAAACGATTTCTATAAAACTACCACGTGACGCTGCGTGGCGCGAACTAAAGCATAAGAATTCCAACAGTAGCCTTCCGTTAACTTTTACTCCTTCATTCTTAAGTATAAAATGATATGTTCGCGAACCTAAAGTCCTTTATTGCAGGTTCGTTTCTTCCAGGTGATTTCTTGTGGAGTTACAGCAAAAAAAATTTCTTGATTAAGTTTCACAGATCAGAATATAATATATTATAAGTACAAACAACGGCTATCGAGGGGTTAGGAATCTGTAGATCTCCCTTGCTACCAGGGATTTCTTTAAGCCAGTTTTCCGTAGGACGATTCGATAAAGCATGGGGGATGGAACATTCAACAACTGTTCAATTTCCATGCGGTATATTCTTTGTCACTACTTCCATGACCCACTGTTTGCCAAATGTCAAGTTTATCTAACTGATGACGTATTATCATGTCTTCATTGTATGTAAACACGGCCAGAGCTACTTTCATTCAATGGCGAGAGATTTTCGAAGAGTTACTGCAGCTCCTGGGGACTATACAATAAAATATATATAAATTTCGCAGTTGAACAGGGTTGTAACTTTGGCCATTTTATCCTTGCATAATCCAACTGTCCACATTATCCACATGAGATTTCTATAATAATTTTTTGTTTTTGTTTTTAATAGTATCGCTTTTTGAATAGGTATAGAGGCAGAATTGCATGTGTGAAACTATTTTTACAATACATAAAAACAACTAATATAAAAAAAAAATTTAAAGTCAATCCCTACTTTTTTTCCTCTATGTTGAAAAAGTCCTTTATAAATAACTTCCATTAATTTCTTTAAGATTATCTGGCACCATCTATCGGTAGATATATGCAACTTAAATCTAAAATTAATTAATTAAATTTAATTACTGAATTAATATTTGAAAAAAAACTGTATTAACATCAAGTGTCATCCACTACAAGTTAAAAAAAATGTATTTGAACTTGAGTCGATGAATAAAAGTATTTTATGAACGATTGAAAATTTGAACAGGATATATATAGGGAGAGAGTGTGCTAATAGAAGGAATTGAATAATATAAAAATCATTAGAGAGGGATTATGTTTTACAAGTAGTTATGTTCTCTTTTCCTCATGTCTCAAATTATATGCTCCTGCATAGAAACAGGAGCACCATTTCAATATGAAACAGCCCGCTTTTTTAGTAGTAGAAGTGTGTGTGGGGGGGATTCATAAGTGCCAAACACAATACATATCAGCAACCTTATCATCAGATAATGCTGCACAGCATTTTGAAATAAAAATGTTAGTAGAAAGTATAGCTTTTTCATGTTGCAAAAAAAAAGTTTTTTTACATATCAATACAAAATTAACCATTAAACTGCCCTGCAGTTTATAACGTGGTCAATTATTGTAAACTTTTTAAAAAAGTAATGTGATAAACTTTATATTAAATTAGATTTATATTAAATAATATTTAAAACAATATGTGAGAAGTTATTATAAATCTCAACTAAAAATAAAAAATAAAAAAATAAAAAACTAAATTTAAAAAAAAAAATCTATTTCCCTTTAAGTAGATCTCACAGGCAAATCCTTTTTCAATAACTAATGGAAATTTAATAGTTACACTCAGGGTCGAATTTTCCTATAGGCTAACTAGGCTTCAGCCTAGTGCCTCAAGATCAAGAGATGCCTACTAGTTAGTTAGCAAAATTAGAATGACACTATTAAAAACAGTAAACACTAAAACACTGAATAGAAAATAAAGGAGAAATTCTACACATATGACTAAAACACACATAAAAATGTATTGGTTAAGATCAACGCGTTTGGCTCATTGGCTCTGTTCGTTGTATAATTCAAATTGCCTTCCCCAATGTGGAATCAATTTTACGGTTATTTCTCAGTTTAATAGTCACTAACTGTACTGGGGAAAGGTACTTTTCAAGACTTAAAAATATCAAAAATCAATTAAGAAGCTCAATGACCCAGATGAGGTTGTCTTCATTAAGTATTTTGTGCATCGAAAACCTTCAGAAAAATAGATTTTGATGAACTTATAGAAGAATTCTGTGTGAAAAGGTTTAGAAAGAAATTCTTTCTAATCTACTATTTCGTTTTTAATGTATGCTTGGATTGAATCAGTTCTTAAACTAAATAACTATTAACATAAAATTTAATATGATATACAATTTGATATTTTCTTTTTGTGAGCTGGAATTTGTTTGAATAAAGTTCCATTTTGGTTTAGTTAACATTTGCATAACGTTTTCTGTTTTTAGAGAAAAAAAGATGTGACTAATTTATTTTAACAGCGATATTTTCAGACAAGTTACCCGAAAAAACCTGGACATCAATCTTAGATTAGACTTATAAAAATGTATTTTGTAATTTGAATTTGGTCTTCAAATTATGGTAGAAAAATTATGGTTCAATTATGGTAAAATTATGGTTCAAATTATGGTTAAGTTTATATTATAGTATTAAATTTTATGCAATATTACATATTGCTTATTTCTTCTGTTTAAAATTTTATTTATGCGATTTTTATAATAATATTAGAAATATTTAAATCAATTTATTTGCCATCATCACCTTTTAATGAGTTTTGCATATTTTTGGTTTTACGCAGGAAACACGAGATCAGACATATAGTAAAATAGACAAAAGGTATACTTTATTTATTTTAAAAACAGAAAATGCATTAAATGACCACTTGATATTTTACGATTGTGGTGGAAGAATAAAAATTATAAAGTATATTTTAATAATTATCATTTTATTTATTACACACAAATATTAAAAAATTTAGGAATTTAAAATAATAAATTTGAGTAATGAAAATTAAAAATCTTTATGTTTTAATAATTGAACAAAAGTGCTTAATATTTCTGTTTTAAATGAAACTGAACATAAAATCAAATTTACCTCAAATTAAAAGCTTAATTTTTAATATATTTTTTTAATTTTTAGGACAATAACAATTTCCCCTGTTAAAGAGAGGGAGGGAGGAAAGAGTGAAACTAAAAATAAAAACTTAGCCTCACAGGGATAATATTTTTGGTGTCGCCATCTATCAAAGAATAATAAAACTAAACTCATGTTGAACCATTATATCCTCTTTATTCTCTGTTAAAAACATTTCTTAAAATTAATTCTATTTGAGTTAAATTTTAGTTTTCAAATAAGACACGAATTCTTAAATTAAGGCAAAAACAAACTTTAAAAATCAAAAATTTCATTAAAAATGACATTTGCAAGAAATCACTGTCAGATAACATTCTCTGTTGTGGCGCCATCTACAAACAACAATGTAACTAATAATTCCTGTTAAATTATTAGTTTTTAGCTCTTTTTCCTCTTATTAAAATTTTTTTTCCATAAAATTAATTTTTTTAATTTTAATTAAAAATTTTAAAAATAAATAAAATAATTTATAAAATTTAATAAAAATAAATAATAAAATAAATTTAAAAAAAATAAATAATAAAATATTAAAAAATTTATGGAAATTAATTTTTAATTAATTTCTATAAGATTAATAAAAAAATTTGGATTAAATATTATACTTGCATGAAATTTTGTAACAGTATAAAGAATTCTAAAATTTTCTTTTGTCAAAAGTTTACTGAGTTGTAAAGGCAATAAAAATAACAAATACTTCTTTGGTTTTCAAACAATTAAATATATAAAATTATTGTTTTAATGTAGAATTCAGTTATTAATATTTGAAAATATATTGTAATATTTATGAATATTTTAAAAATATTTTTAATAGATTTAAGACATTTTAGTCATCGTTATATTAGTAATTAATTATTACAAATGAAGTATCTACGTGAAAACACTTATTTGAATAAACTGTATAAGTTATTTAAAAATTTTATGTTAATATGCAAAAATATTTAGCTCAGCTTTTAAGTATACTATTCTCTGATAAAAAGAAAATTAATTAACTAATCATGTTTTTAAGCCCGAATCAAATTAATTGAAAGTAACACTGCTAAACATTGTTAATGAAAATATGCTTTCATTTGAAATAACAATAAAATAAACGAAAAAATCTTTTAATTGATGTAGGAACAATAACTATCTTGATAATTATGAGCAACTTTACATATTTTTTTTTTTTTCTTGTGTAACAAAATATACAAAATTATTCCATGATTTTTATAATGGATTTTGATTTACAATTTTTAAAGATAATTCAAATTTACAATTATAATTATACAGCAATTTTAGATGTTGATAATTTTTTTAATGAGATGCACGCGTACATGGATGAATGAAAAACAAGTAATAAAAATTCCTCCTTTTTTTTTTCACTATACTGCAGAAAAGTCCTTTACAAATAAAGTTGAAATTTTCCTCTTATATCTGGCGTCCTCTATTATTAGATGCATGCAACTTAAGTCTAAAAAAAAACTAATTAATTAATTAGATTTAATTACTGAATCAATATTTGAAAAAACTGTATTAACATCCAGTGTCACCCACTACAAGTTCAAAAAAATTTATTTGAACTTGAGTGGATGACTAAAAAGTGTTTTATTAATGATTGGAAATTTGAACAAGATATATATAGAGAGAGTGTGAACAAATAGTAAAATTGAAAAAGAAACATATAAACCCTTTTTAATTTATGAAAATTGCATTACTCGCATAAGGCAGTTTTTTGTTCTTTTATGTTCTCTGGAAGCCTTGTAGGGATCTTATGATGGTAAAAATAATCCTTTGAGTAATCTTTCACGGAGATACACAGTGATGGATTTGGGCTTAGGCTCTCGAGGCCTAGGGCAACAAAATTTTCGTGGCGGCAAAAATTTGAAATCAATTTTGTTTTTATTAACTGTAAGACCGAATTTTAATGCTTCTTTTCTTGCTTTGGCAACCTTAAGATGTCAATATGTAAAGGGTAGAATTATTTTTTTTAAATAATTAATCGTGTAAGTAGTAAAATTTAAATATCTAACAAATAGGTACTAAAAGCTTTTTCGTTAAGTATAGTATTTATTTAGTGACGTTAGATTGTTTATAAATTCTTCTTAAAAAATCTAAATGTAGCGTTTGTTTGCTCAACACTATAACACAATATGTATATATTAAATATATATATATATATATATATTTAATATAAATTTAATATTTAATTAATGTATATATATATATATTTAATTCATGCCTAAATTCAATACCTAAATTTAATTCGAATCCATTATTATTATTATTATTATTATTATTATTATTATTATTATTATTATTATTATTATTATTATTATTATTATTATTATTATTATAATAGGGGCCTGAATGGCCCTATTATTATAATAATAATGGGGGCCTGAATGGCCGAGTGTCTAGCGCTCTGGCACTCGGTACCACAGGTTTTCGGGTTCGAGTCCCGGCGGTGCCATGGATGTTTGTAGTGGTTCGGAATCCGCTTTAAACCGTAGGTCCCAGTCCTAACAGGATCGTAGAGCGTTGCGGGGGGCATTGTTACTCCACGTCCGTATCTTCAAAGTTACGCGCGCCCCTGGGTAATGCAAAGTGAGTAACATCTGTGCAGCGCTTGCCTTAAGGCCTCCAAGACGTCCATGTCTGTTTGCCAGCTGCATTAGAAAAATAAAAAATTATTATTATTATTATATATAAGGGCTTCAAATTAACTTGGGCCTAGGGGCCATTGAACCTAAATCGTAACTGGAGATAAGTTCGTCTTGAAAGGATTCGCTTTGGTGCTTAGCATTCGAACAGATGTATAAAGTGTTCAGATAGATGGATATCCTTGGAGAATAAAGATTCGGCACATTTAGGATATAATGTCCTTCTTTAGCATTTGTTAATTGCTCAATGTTTTATAAAAACGTATTAGAAAGGAATGATTTAACGAATATTAATAGTAGGATTTTAATCGCAGCATTACGGATACAGCATTTTAAAATTTATATAAATATGTTTTTACATTGACTCTGTCAAACAGTTTTATGAGACTCATAACTAGGATGTATAATTAAAAACAGAGAATATCTAAAATAAATTATAAATTTACTTAAGCTGTTTCGTTTACTCAATAATTAATTTGTTAAAAAAAGTATTATTTATCACCGATTAACTTTTTCTTTCACAGTAAATAGGATGCATTCGTTAATAATTACACACTGTGATCGTGCGAGTGAGAACTATGAGTAAAATTTATCAGACTAAGGATTTTACAAGAGGGAAAATGGGTTATAGATGATATCGTGATTTTTATGAGTAAAATTTATCAGACTGGGATTTTACCAGAGGGAAAATGGGTTATAGATGATACCGTGATTTTATGAGTAAAATTTATCAGACTGGGATTTTACAAGAGGAAAATGGGTTATAGATGATACCGTGATTTTATGAGTAAAATTTTTTCAGTCTGGGATTTTACAAGAGGGAAATGGGTTATAGATGATATCGTGATTTTATGAGTAAAATTTATCAGGCTGGGATTTGGCAAGAGGAAAAATGGGCTAAATATTATACCATCATTTCATAAGATTTGCTAAATATATCATATTGGATTTTACAAGAGGAAAAATGGTAAAATATATTCCACTTTGATTTTACAAAAGAAATTATGTAAAATAAATCATACTGTGATTTTAGAGGAAAATGGTTAAATTATTACCGTGATTTTACAAAAGGAAAAATTGGTAAAACATATCATATAGGGACTTTACAAGAGAAGATGAGTAAAATATATCCGGGATCAAAAAATATCGTGATTTAAAAAATAAAATCATATCGTGATTTTGCAACGAGTAAAAAAAAAATATCTGTTATTTTCTAAAAGATAAGATGAGTAAAATAAATCGCATCGTGATTTTACAAGAGAAAAAACAAAATATATTACATAACATAATTTTATAAGTGGGAATATAAGAAAAATGGTGGAACCCAATGATTTTGCAAAAGTAGAAAATGTTACATATCGTGAAAAAAAATTAGAAAACATAATACCGTGATTTTAAATTAAATTAATAAAAAAAAACAAGGAAAAAAGAAACGAAAAACAAGGATTTTTATAAGAGGAGAAAAGATAAAAATGTGGGACACGCAGAATTTTGCAAGATAATAAAATGGATAAACGCGTGAGTGCATAAGAACTATAGAAGACACATTGCTAAATGACAAATTTATTAACTTGTGTATCGATTTTTTGTTCTTTTCACACACTAAAGATCTCTTTATTTTTATAGAATTTTTATTAAAATAGCAAATAGCAAAAATAAAAAAGGTACTTACGTATTAACGGTACCTTGGTGACAGACTTGGCGGTTTTTAAGTGTCGCCAATCAAACAGCTACAGATTTGGCGGTTTTAAGTGGAGCCAATATAACAGCTGCAGATTTGCTGAGTTTTGACGCCATTTTTGTAGTGCTACGAAAATGCGTATTTGGGATTTGCCAGAAACAGAAGAAGATGCAATTTTATTTTTCAGGAGCGAAATATTTTACCAAAACAACGAAAATGTCCCAATTCCCATGACATGAAACTTCATTTTTTGGTAAACGTAAGTTTTGGAAATGCAATTTCAGTCAGTGTGCTTATCATGTGGGACTTAGAAAAGACAGCTGGTTTGAGAGAAGCAGAATTCCATTTTGTACAGCTTTGAGATTCATATACTGCTGGTGCGAGGAGTTGTCGTCGATTAAATTTTGTGAAAAGCAACTTGATTTATCGGATAAAACTGTTATAGATTGGAACAATTACATGCGTGAATTATGTGTCTTGGATATGGAGAATAAACCAAAAAAAAAGTAGGTGGACCAGATTGCATTGTGGAAATTGATGAAAGTGTTTTGAATTTTGAAAGCGTTTTGATTTTAAATGAAGTATTATATATATTTTATTATTTGGGAGAAAAATTTTAAGTGTAGATTGGCGCCACTTTAAAACCGCCAAATCTGTAGCTGCGGTTGACGCGTGTGCTCTTTATTGGCGCAACTGTCGCCAAGGTACCGTTAATACGTAAGTACCTAAAAAAAATAATAAGCAGCAAAAAATAATAATAATAACAACTAGCAAAAATAAAAAAGAAGAATGTCTTACAAAATTTTCTTAAAAATATTAACTAAATCATGTAAATTTAATTTCTAAACTCAATTTCACTCAAATAGAGTGAAAAAATTATTTATAAAATTCAAATTGTACTTTTCAAGAAGCACTAATGTAATCTCGCATTATATCTTTAAAAAAGATTCATTGCAACAACACTGTTATATCATACAATGTACGACTAGAAATTTTAAATCTATTTTAAATATGTCTTTAGCAATTAACACATTAAAAAAAAAAGAATGTAATTTATGGATATTTGATAACGTATGGTTCCATAGAATGAATTGATAAATTGTAAATTTAATTCTTTTCATGTACTTCTTATATTGTAAGAATTCTTACAATATAAGAATTCTTGTAAGAATATTGGAAGTTAATGCTTGTAAGAATATAGGAGTTAATGCTTGTAAGAATATTGGGAGTTAATGCTTGTAAGAATATTGGAAGTTAATGCTTGTAAGAATATAGGGAGTTAATGCTTGTAAGAATATTGGGAGTTAATGCTTGTAAGAATATTGGAAGTTAATTCTTGTAAGAATATGGGGAATAAGAAAAATCAGATTTTTTCATTGTTTTCCAAAATTAATTTTAAAATTCCAGCTGAGAAGATATGTACTGTGGGAAAAGTATCATCTGTCATCCTAATCTGCGAGTTCTTTGCTGATGTAGATGTATAATAAATGTGCCATTTTTTTCATATGTGATAAAAAATATCGACCTTGAAGATCTAGGTACATATAAAACTGGATAATTCAATTAACAGTTACCACGTTGAACCTTCATTGCATGTAAGTATTGAATATTTATGTCCTTCCTGAATGTCCTTCTGAAATTAGGTGACAAATATAGATAATACGTAGTAGTTGCAAAATATTTCACTCATCAGACAATTTCTAAATTTAAATTTAAGTAAACTTTAGTGAGGAGGAGATTAATGTTTGTTTTTAAAAACTTCATTTTGTTTTTGCTCCAAGAATCTTTGGAAAATTTCAGTAGATAACTATTGTGAAAAGTTTAACTTTATGGAAAATAGATATTCATATAATTTCATATCAGAAACAATTTTCACACAAAATCTGTTACAGAAACAACGTGAAAAGCGAAAAAAGAAATCACTATTTCCTGTTAGACAAATAAAAAAAAAAATTTCAATTAAAAAGCATACAATGATTAAAAAAAAATTATCGATTATTTATCCTTTTACATATAATTTATTTTTATCTCAGTAAATCTGCTTTTATCAGTTTAACAACGAAATTTAATTTTAAATCTGCAGAAAAATTATGATTAAATATGTGTTAAAAACACATATTGTTGAATTCAAAAACATTTTTAATTATAAATCTATTTTCCCGAATTTATACGAATATTCACGAATATTTTTAATTAATTTAATTTTTTTATATATTTTTTCAATTAAGAACATAGGTAAAAGTAAATCTTGATGAGAATATTCAATAATTGAATGACATACCATTGAAAGAAGTGAAAAGCTTGAATTTTGTCTGTTTGTTATGATTTTTGTATGAATTTTGTTACGTTTTGAAAGAATTGTGCATCTTTAAAGCATACTTTTTATTCAAATATTTTAAAGGACGTGTTTTAGTTATTTATGACCAGAAGTAATCACTACATTTCGAAACGCAAATTTTTTTTATGATATAAAATTGGAAAAACAATAATTTTAATGAAAATACTGTCATAATTTTTTATGACAAAAATCAATTATTTCTAGCATAGTAAACTCACTCATATATTTTAATTAATACTTTAAATACTGAATTACAAATTGTATAAGTGAACAAATGTATACTTGCAAATTATACAGCTGTATATACTGAAACTTGTTTTTTTCGGAAAGTTCTTCTTTGAAATTGTTAAAATTTTCTATCATGTTATTTTAATTACTTAAATGTACCTTTGGATCACATAGGAAGGAAAAAAAATTAATAAACAAAACAATTATTGAATTTTAAATTATTATTTTATTTTATTTATTAATTATTTTATTATAATCATCTGTAAAAGAATTGCGAATGGATATTACGTCACAGTCCTTTAGGCGTTCTATTTATCCTTATAATCCATAGTTAATAATTTAATGCTTTTAATCTTTATTTTTTTATTAATAAGTAATTTCAGAGAACAAGAAAGAGAATCTTTTATAAAAATTCTAGTAAAATTAAAAAAAGAAAATAGTTATTTTTAAAAAAGTTTTTGTTGTTCGTTTGTTCCTTTTTCAATATCCTTTTTGCTTGTTTAATCTTTTTTAATATCACTTTGTTCCTTTCAATTTATAAAATTTGCAGTTTTAAATATATAGGTTTAAAATTCATTCTTTCATTTATATTTTTTAATTAATTCTTTTTATTTATATTTACTTTTTATTTTATCATTAAGTTTAATTAAATATTTGTGTGTGTTACTTCTGCAGTCAGTTTTATGATACTGCTGTGAATAATTAGAAATTAATACAAGAAATGTTATTTTTTTTAAAAGTAAAAAATAATTCACTTACCAGTTTACTTCAACTTCAGAGTAAAATTTATTAAATCTTTATTATTTATAAATAACCTATCTACTGATTTATGTTACTCATAAAACATTCTATTTACATCTAGCTTTTTTTTTTTTTTTTTTTTTTGTATTTAATTTATTTTTTATTCATACAAAATTTAAAAAAAAAAAAAAAACTTCATTTTGTTTGTGAATTAATACTTTCTTTAATAATAATAAAATTGAAAATCTTTTACAGCACCATGAAGTTTCTTGTGATACTACTCCTCACCTGGCTTGCCATCGCTTCGGCAAATCCTCTCTACGAACTTGGAGAATGTAAGTGACAAATCAAATAACGTTTGATCTCAGGTACTTTCACGTATAACATATTGGGAATGTATAGGTATTCGCCATTGTTGAAAATACATTTACTACATCTACCTAAGAGGCTCAATAATATTATACTTTACATGTTTTTTTTTTTTCTTTTAGTGGGATTGGCGACGAAATATTAGAGAATTTTTGCATACCGTATTTTTATAATATATTTTTTTCAATTTTATAATTTTTTTCTCCTAGCGGGCATGCTCAAAGGAAGCATTATTACAGATACGCATGCGCAATTTTCTATGAGCATGTGCGTTAGGGAGAAAAAATACGGTATGCAAAAACTCTCTATTATTTTCCTACGATATACACATTCCAGTCACGTTAATGTGACTACCACCTACTTTCGACGTCAACGTGAAATAACCAATCACAAAATGTGTAAAAGCACATTGAAGTGGAATGTATATAAAGAATTCCACTTAATACCACTTAATATCACATTCCATACTCCATTTAAAGCCAGAATATGCAAGAGTGTATATTCTGGCTTTTGACAGGTGGTCACATTAATGTATATGTTGCATATAAGAATCTTAACAATGATACCTAAATGTTATAATCTTAATGTTAATACTTAAATGTTATAATCTTAACGTTACACCTAATAATACCTAACCATTAATACCTAAATGTTAGATTCTTAACGTTAAACCAAATAATACATAACCATTAATACTTAAATGTTAGAATCTCGACATATAGGTTGCTGACGAACGTACTCAATGCTGCTTGACAGTAAGCCTTACACATGCACACACAAAGGATTTGATGCATGATAATTCATTCACTTAATGAGTATTTCATTTTCATTGCTTTAAATTTTTTTTTGGCAGCAAAGCACAAAACTTATTGGCTTTTGCGGGATCAAATGGGTTTTACACGTCGATTTTTTTTTTTTTATGTTCATGTTTAAAAGCATTTATTTATAAATTTGTGTTGATGCAAACAGGCTTCCGCATTTTAGTGAATTTTCTAGCAACAATCATATCTTCTTTGTTGAGCACACTTTTAAAATGACATGTTTTTGGCAGTAAATACGTTAGAAATAAAAAATATATACATTGATAGGAATCTTACATCCATGATAGAACGTTATTGACAAATGATTTGATCTTCTTAACAGCAATAAAATAGGGGGAAAAAGATAATAAATAAAATATTTCTCTAATGTTTAAATGTTTGTATTTTACTTACACTGAATTTGAATTATAAGTGGAACTTCATAAAGGGAAAATCATAATTAATTTAAAGAAATTAATAATGGGAAATTTGGAACGGGATATCTCACATTCATCCAGACTGCTTTGTGGAAATTTCCCAAATTTTCTCATGTGACAAACAATTATAACATTGCTTCTTCTCTGAATTTATTTTGGAAATCTTTATATCTGAAAAGGTTTGAGAAACTGGAGTAAATAATTTAAAAGTAATATTATAGATTGTTAGATTGGATTTCTCAGGGCACATGTTTAAGAGTCGACACAAATTTCTTTTCCGCACTGGAAAGCAATGAAATTTGCAGCTGAATAGCAAATTAAATTTTGAAAGTTCTTTCGACATTATTAGATATTGTAATTTTTATATAGATTTATACTGTCGGTGACATATTTTTTATGAAATTGAATAGAATTTTATTGATGAGTGTAATGTTCTGTTTTGTAAATAATAATTTATTTTTCTAGCTGTTGGTCTGGGAGACTTTGTAGATGATTTGTCCTTCGCCACAGATGAGTATGTTCTTTGATCTACAATTTGTTCTTTCTTTCTTTATTATTTTTATTTAATATTATCTCTATTTATTTATTATTTTTTATTATTTTTATTTAAATTTTTTTTTTTTTTATTATTTTTTATTTAATATTATTTTTATTTATTTATTATTTTTTATTTAATATTATTTTTATTTTTTGTTATTTTTTATTTACTATTATTATTATTATTATTTTTATTTTTTTTTTATTTAATATTATTTTTATTTAATATTATTTTTATTTATTTATTATTATTTATTTATTATTTTTTTATTCAATATAATTTTAATTTATTTGTTATTATTTTCTTTTTATTTATTTATTTATTTTATTTGCAATCAGGAGCATATAATATTCATAAAAATCTTTGAAATAGAATTCAGTTTTCATTATTATTCCTGCAAATGGAATTTTTTTATTAAATGCGAAACATTGAAGTTTATTTAAAAATTTTAGATGTTTTTAATTTTCTTTTTAAGTTGTTATTAAAATATCTCATTTTTACTTACCCTTAAAGAGATTCTTTGGAATTAGATACTTCCTATTTAATGAGCAGAAATGCCTCGACGTTAATTGTTTACAGGAAAATGAAATATTTCTATTTTCTATATATATAAAATTCTGCATTTAAAAATTTTGAATACTAACTCTTTTCAAATCAAAGAATAATTTGTAAGCATCTGATAAAAAGGAATTGCTAGCAAACTCCTATATAGAATTTAGCAGTCAAATATGAAAGAGACGCATTTAAAATCAATCACAATAGTGAATACCAAAATATCTAACAACGATCAAAAATAAAAACAATATGCTCAAGCGATAGTACGTCTATCAGCGAAGTATTAAATTGAGAAAGTTTTTATGTACATAAATGAAAAATGTGAGGGAAAACACATAAAGAGCTATGAACTCATTTCCCAATCATATATAGAATATTTTAAACAAACAAAAATATATAAAAATCTACCAGTGTCATCTGCTGATATAAACATTGAATTTTTTTAATTAAAAAATAATTTATAAGAATATTTCGTAATTTTTTTGCTATACGCCAGACAAAAAAGTAAATTCTAAGAAAAACAACTGAATTTAAATATCATAGTTTAAAAATTGCACTCAGAAAAAAAAAATCTTTCTTTATATATACAGGAACATAAATTAAAGGAAATTTTAATTCTGAAACATTTTTGTGACTTCATTGTTTACATAGCAAAATTTAAATATTGAACTATTTATGTAGTTGACCTGGTGGCTTGGCCACTCAAAAACACATAATTAATCTTGGCCACTCATGCAATAGGAGATACCGTGGTTACTACATTTGCCGATTTTCGCCTACTTGGCGGCCAAAAAAGTCTCGAAATCTCAACGGCCCCTATTTTCCGATTTGGCAGCTAGTTTTTAAATTGTTGTCCGTTTGAAATAGGACAAAGACATCAACCCAGTCTTTCTTTTGCCAGTTGCCAAGGTATGGGCATATTTAATCTGTAGAATGGAAATTTATATTATTGAGTTTGAGATTTGATTTGTCGCTCTACGGTCATTTTGTGCACACTTTAGGCTATTTAGATAGGGACCTACAGCTAATTCTGAACCACTCACAAATATCCATACCACCTCCAGGGCCAGGGTTGAGTTTTGAGGAGCTATACGGAGGTTTTTAATGTCGCAAATATCACCCTAGAAGTGTCTGTACTAAATTGTGGCGAAAAGTGATAAGGTGGCTCACAAACTTCGTGATTGTATGGGCTGATTTGGAAAAGTATAAGTACTTAAAAAGAAATTACGTATAAATATTGAAAAAATGTATAAACGTTGAAAAAAAAAATATTCTTTATGTGGTATTTTTAATTTTTAATAATGCGTGTTTCCACCAGCCAAACAACTGTGCAAGAAGTAAAGAAGCAGCTGAAGGAACACTTCAAGGAATTCCTGCAGAAGATCAAAGATGCCATTGATCAGGGAAAGGGCATCAAGGATGACGTCTTGGACAAGGTAAGTTACACCCTTAACATGGAACGTCGTAAAATACGCAAACAAAACATCACGTTCACTGGCATCAGTTACTTATTTGCTTCTCACTTTTTTTTTTTTATTTACGCCATAGATCAGATTGCAAATATGGTTTTGCTTATATTTATTTACTTTAGTTGCTTTTGTATGAGGAAACTTTTTAGCATGAACACAAGGTTAACATTTTAAAACAAAGGATTATGATAATGTAAGAATATGAGAGGAACCATTACAGTTATATAGTATAACGCTTTGAGCTATATTTTCTGAATTTCACTTTTGCAATATTTATTGCTTTTTCCCGCAAAATAAGACAATCATACAATACTATTATACAAACAAGACAATTTATAATCTTTCCCCAAGGTATAAATTGAATATATTAATGATACTTTTACATCAGTTTGCAATAAATTTAAAAAAAAAAAAAAAAATAATGAATAAAATATTGTATTTGAGTTTGTACCTTTCTTAATGGATGGTCTGATGGAACGAGTTTCTTGATTCCAAACTAAAGTTGTATGATTCGAAACTCGACAAGTGATAACAGAACAAAAGTTTCTGCTCTTATTTTGGTTTTGTTCTATAAGCAACAAGTAAGCAGAAACTTCTTCCTGTTGTCTTCAGCATGGAAGGCAGAGAATATGAATTTCTTAAATGCTATATTACAAGTGTTGGTATAAAACTTGGATAGTGAGGGCACATGGATAGAGATAAAATTACATGTCATTGAAAAGCAAAGTTTTATGTTAATGATATTTTATTTGACAGAGATTTCTAAACATTGCATACTCTGGCCTTTAATTCAAATTTGAATACGACTTCATTTTAGAGTAATCACACTCCTAACACTTTCCCCTTGATTCTAGATTGAAAAAAATTTCCGATTTTCTTTAAAAATATCTTTAAGCTTCAATAGATAATCAAGAATTTACTACATGTGCCAAAGAAATATTCTAAAGTATAATTAATTTTGAAAAGTTATTAATAAAAATTTTAAAAAATAAAATTTAATTTTGATTCTAAATGTTCGAGAATTTTATGTATAAAACTAGAAGGTAGGATACAGAACATAGGCAGAAATCAGAATCTCATAGGAAATCATGGACGGAAATGGTAGTACGCTTGGAGATATGGAGCCGCAAAGACACAGTAAGGATACAAATGCAGTGTAAAGTGCATTTTTACGTACACACAAAAAAACAGCACAATAACAGGTAAAGAGATAAGAAGTTATCACAGGAAGTGTTCGAACTTTCAGCAAACTGCCATTGTTGCACTCCTGACATCCAAGACACATCAAATGTCAGACATTTTCAAAGATACTGAGCGTTCTCTGCATCAAAGAAGCGGCTAGGGAGTTTCGTGGAGGTTTTAACAAAGAATCCACATGTGCCGGCTTAAGCGCTTACGTGAAGTGTCTGATTCTGTTTTTTATCAATATTCTTTAAGTTTTCTCTAAGTTTGTATGTAAATATTCTGAATGTGACTCTGTAAGTACTCTGAATATAAATCTATAAATACTCGTATGCTCACTATCTGTTTATAATTCTCAAATAATTATATTTAAAATCATTAATTTTCTGTAGGAACTTCTTTTAAAATCTTCTAGAATATATTTTCATAAATAGATTGTTAGAGCATCGACCCATTATGACTGCTTCTGAGGTTGATATTTGATTTAAAAGATAATTCTATGCAATGTTGTTATATTTTGTTTTCTCTCAACTGTCTTGAGATTTTCGTGTGAGCTCGCCTATCAAATTAAGAACTAACAATCGCTTCCTGTAGGCGAAGGAGATCCGAGACAAGCTGAAGAAGATCGGCGAGGAACTGGACAAGAAGGGCAAGGAGCTGCTCGAGAGGATTCTAGACCATGGCAAGGACTACATCAAGAAGATCCTCGACAGGCTTGGAGTGGACGACAAGGAAGCCGACCACCACGTGCACAAGATCATGTCGGCAGAGTAAGATCTTTCAGTTCTCCTGTGCCTAATATAGCTTTCGATGTTTTGCATATCGTACTGTGTTTAATCCATAACGAAGAGGGAAGAATTTGATTGTTTCTTTTTTTCGTAAAATAATCTTGAAATTCACAAAAGCCATAAATGGCACAATCTGTGCCTTTCTCGATAGTTTGTAAATAAAGGCAATGTAAAATAAAAGAAATGGTGGATTATTCTGTTTCACAACATTGGAATGAAAATATTTGTGTCGATGCATGCGTATTTTAGAATAATCTAACGTACTGTTATGGAGAATGTTAGAACTGTTATGGAGAATGAGAGTGAACAGGAAGTAAAAGCTCTGAAGGCTCCTATGAAGAATATGCTCCGAAAAAATAAAAATATATGTTCCGAAATAAAAAAAAAAAAAGTCTTAAATAACACCAGAACTTTTGTCATTTCGAAAAGAAAACAAACGATTTTAATTTACCTTCATTGTTTTGCGTGTAAATATTTTGCTTTTTAAAAATATTGTGCTAGAAAGTATTTTGAAAGAAGAAGTATTATGACTCTAAATTTTGTCTATTCCTTTTGTATATTTTACTCAATTAAATTTAGAATATCAGGTGTATTTTTTGTAAATTTCTCAAAAATGTAAAAAAAAATCTGGTGCCAAATTTATCATTAAAAATGTGTCTTACCGAAAAACGGAATGCATATTTTGTATTAGCAGCATTAAAGAAAAATTAATTTAATATTACAATGGAAACTCAAAGTTAGTTTAGCTTTTATTATTTCAAAATACAATCATCATCATTTTTACAATACAAATCACAATACAATCACAAATGATAATCATTTTTTTTTGTCTTTTCTGTAGGGGGAGATTCCGATATGATTTCGCAGCTGAAGGACAAGTTCCAGGACATTGTGAAGAAAGTGAAGGACGCTTTTGAAAACGGAAAAAGCATCACGGACGGACTGGAGAAAGTAAGACCCCTTTACTTGATCTTCAGCCCGATAGCCAGATCATAAAACTGCCCACGAAGTATCTCGATATATACCCTCCGATATATTTATCTGGTGCACTTGTTTGAAGTCTTTCTCAATATGTGAGATTTTTAAATTATTCCTTTTTTTCAATGGATAGCAAAGAAGTTCCGCTACAGTAATGTAAATTACTCTTTTAAAAATAAACATGAATTATTGATAAATTACATTTCTTATGCTTAAAATTATTTAGAGAAAAAACAAACATTCAAATACTTTACAAACATAGTCGTACAACAACAACAACAACAAAAATAACTCCCAATATATTCATCTGGGTATTCAAACCATGAAGAATAAGAAATATAGAATTTTTATTTGATTTTATGTTGAATAACATGGGATTAAAATTATTGAAATTGCAGCTTCCATTCGACTTGAGAAGAGAGGGGAAAATCAATATTCTATGTAGCTGCAATAATCTCAGCTACACCTCTCATTATTGAATGAAAGAGGTTTTGAATGTATTTGATGTACGCCAAGCCATGTTGCTTGTGCACGTTGCTAAACTTTGTAGATGCGAGTAGTGTGTAGTGTCCCGATTGATATTCAACGATGGATGATAAAACTGATAAATAAATAAGTCACGTAAAGTAATGAAAACCTTCGGGTATTAATCTTTTAAAATATTCTTCCAAACACATTCATATCTCATATTTGCATCTTTAAAGAATTTTCGAATTAACTCGTGATCGTCAGGTCGTCGTCAAGGAATCTGTAATCTATATGCTATTAAAAGTTCATCATCTTAAACTCATATTGTGGATATGTAGTTATGGCAATTCGATTCTAAAGTATAAAAGAGTGTAGATGAATTTCATTTTTGCTTGAATCCTATTGTTGATGAAGTTCCAATATTATGCATATCTATAATTTTTAGGATATCTATATTCTACCCATCTAAAAAACAAGTAATATAAAAAAAATTTTTAAATCAATTCCTACTTTTTTTCCCCCTATATTGCAAAAAGTCCTATATAAATTCATTCATTTTTTTAGTATATCTGGCGCCATCTATTGGTAGATACATGCAACTTAAATCTAAAAAAAAAAAACTAAAATGAATTAATCAAATTTAATTACTGAATTAATATTTAAAAAAACTGTATTAACATCCAGTGTCATCCACTAAAAGTTTAAAAAAAATGTATTTGAACCAGAGTGGATGAATACAAAGTATTTTTATGAACGATTGAAAATTTGAACAAGATATATATAGGGAGAGTGTGAGCTAATAGAAGGAATTGATTGATTAAAAAAATACTATGTTAATGCAAAAACATATAAGTTCAATAAAAGTTCATAAAATATGAATTCAATAAAAATCCTTAAATTTATTTCACAAATTTTCTAAACCCATTAGTAAAGATAATAGTTCTTAAAGTTAAGTTTAAGTGTCAAGAATCGAAAATCAGTACAAAAAAATTCAGCCTTCACTCTGACGGTCCTGCGTTTTGTCCTGAATAAGTATTCACAGAAGTAACTGTGAATGTTTCGAATTTAAAAGGCTCTGCCTTCTAGTAAATACTATTGAAGACAGTATCTTAACATTTAAAATAAATTAAGAAAAACCTAATTAAATAGACACTTTTGAAAGAAAACAAAAGCTTATTTAGGATATATTCTTGTATAGAATAAACATTACGCATTTAATAAAAATTTTCTTCTTGTTATTTATTATCTGAGATAGAATTTGAATAGTCTATCACCAACTAAATTTTTATTGCGATTAAACTTTCTGGGGTATTTTTACAATGATGTGTCATGCAAACTGTGGAAGAACTCCTTAACCTAAAATGAACTCTATCTCAATTCATTTTCTTAACAGGGTGGATATAACCTCATCATGGGATACTAAAACAATCGTGGGGTCGATTCGATGCCAATTCTAATACTGATCATCGATATATCAATTCTTTTTTAACAAAAAAAAAAAAAAAAGTTAGATTATTCTTAATATTTGAATGGTCTTTCTTGTATGAGAAAAATATAATTTAATTTAAATAGCAATTTCAAAATAGAGAATAATAATTCTAACTTGAACTCTGTTTATGAAGTACTCTTAGCTTCTGCCTTTTTCGATACATTTAATCATTTTATATATAAAATAAATATTATTTTCTGTTTACAATATTATCTGTGTTTTAGAGTACATATAGGAAAATTTCGAGAAAATGAAACATAAACATACATTTTTCAATACGAGAAATCAGTTCAGATTTCCGATATAATTCACTTTGCATGTATACAAATTACGTTATTTTTTATTACTTCTGCAAATATATAAAATTTCTCTTTATTATGTTCTTCAGAATATAATTTTTTGTATATAATAAGGGAATGCATTTTATTAAAGAGTTATTCCATTGTTCACAAGCTAATAATGTGTTTCTACTTGATTTTCCCGACCAGTCTTTATATAGGAGGATTTGTTGATTTCTTGGGACGCTTTGCTTCTCGTACATTTAATAGCCTTTTGCTATTGTTCGTTTTAAAATAGGATCTTGTACAAATTCGACAGCAAATTCTTTCACATAATTACGTCGAGTCATAGTTTTACCATCTAGAAAACCCTTAAAAACTCTGTAAATGGTCCTAACACCAGATAAGTATAACACAAAATTAACGAATCATGTTTGTAAAATTTTGGTAAGCTATTTTTCTTCTTTTTTTTTCTCATTTTTTCTAAAATACAACTCATTATTACTTCCTTCATTGTTAAAATCTGAATCTTCCAAAATTTAGTTCCTTTTCCGATTCTGTTTCAGGTTTAAGTTTAAAAATTCCATTAACTATGAAGGCTCCGTCCACATTGAGAAAAACCGGTTCAACTATTGGTTAGCGAGAACTAACCGTTTGACTTATTCTCTTGTCTGGAAGTGGCTAAAAGCAGTGGCACACACACGGAGTCAAAAAAAAAAAAAAAAACTTTATCAGAATGGAACTGTTGCTTTTACTTTCTTTGTTCTGATTTCTCTCTCCTATGTGGCCATCCAAAGACAGTATTTTTTGATCCCCAGTGCGTATGCCTACTGGTAAACATATGCTATCTCTGCATGCATATCATTATCAAGATGATAATCGATTTCTTGTCATGTTTGCTGCAGTATATCATTATCAGTGATGGCAATGACATTAGTTACCATCTGCTTTAAATTATCATGTTCCGTATTTTTGTTTGATTCACGATATCTCAAACATAATCTCATAAAGAAGTCGAAGGGAGAGACATCTAGTACGGTATCGAAGATTATGTCGTGTATCTAACAAATCTACGGAACATAACTAATTTAAAGCAGAGGTTAACTGTTGGCACTGCCACCATCGGTGAGGGTATGGTACAGCAGACATGGCAAGGAATTGGATGCCATATGGATATGCTTCATGCAACTCATGTTGCTCATATAGAGATGTATTAAATTAAAATAAATTTAAAATTAAAATATATATACGTCTCATTTTGTAATAAGTTTCACTTATTTTTTATTACATTTGTCTTTGTAATAAATGCTTGAATTGTAAAGAAATTTTAAGGACATCTTGTACTTCTGTACACAGTTATCTCCAAAATTTTGGTTTCGGAAGAGAGGGTCACTATATTAAAAGTCTGGAAACCTGGCTTAAATCGACGGAATTGGAGGCACAATTGGAGGATTAATTAATAGACACACACGCACAAGCATATATACACTGAAGTGACAAAAGTCATGGGATAGCAATATGCAAATTTTCAGATGGCAGTAGCATCGCGTAGAACAGGTATAAATGCGCAGTGCTTTCGCAGAGCTTTCATTTCTGTTCAAGTTATTCATGTGAAGAGGTTTCGACGTGATGATGACCGCACGACGGAATTAACAGACTTTGAACGCAGAATGTTAGTTGGAGCTAGACGCATGGGTCATGCCATTTCGGAAATCGTTAGGGAATTCAACATTCCCAGATCCACTGTGTCAAGAGTATGAAATTTCATTCAACATCCCACCATGGACAGCGCAGTGGTCGACCGCCTGCACTTAACGACCGAGACCGGCGACGTCTGCAAAGAGTCGTAAATTCTAACAGACAAGCAATACTGCGCCAAATAACGGCAGAAATCAATGTGGGACGTACAAGGAACTTGTCTGTTAGAATTGTGCGGAGAAATTCGGCTTTCTTGGGCTATTCCAGCAGAAGACCGACTCGGAGTGCCTTTACTGACAGAACGACATCGCTTGCAGCGACTCTCGTGGGCACGTGAGCATATCGGTTGGTCCCTAGATGAATGGAAAACCATGGCCTGGTCCGATGAGTCACGATTTCAGTTGGTAAGAGCTGATGGTAGGGTTCGAGTGTGGCGCAGACCCCACGAAGCCATGGACCCAATCTGTCAGCAAGGCACTTTTCAAGCAGGTGGTGGCTCCGTAATGGTGTGGGCTGTTTTTTTTCATGGTATGGACTTGGTCCTCTGGTGCGACTGGACCGAACATTGACTGGAAATGCTTATGTTCAGCTACTTGGAGATCACTTGCAGCCATTCACGGACGTCATGTACCCAAACAACGATGGGATTTTTATGGATGACAATGCGCCATGTCACCGGACCACAGCTGTTCGCCATTGGTTTGAAGAACATTCTGGACAATTCCAACGAATGATCTGGCCACCTAGATCGCCCGACATGAATCCCATCGAGCATTTATGGGACATCATCGAGAGGTCTGTTCGTGCCCAAAATCCTGCACCATCAACGCTTTCACAATTATGGACGTCTATCGAGACAGCATGGCTCAATATTCCTGCAGAAGACTTCCAACGACTTGCTGAGTCCATGCCACGTCGAGTTGCTGCACTTCGCCGGGCGAAAGGAGGGCCGACACGATATTAAGAGGCATCCCATGACTTTTGTCACTTCAGTGTATATGACGAAAAACTAACATTGGTGCTCTGGATCTTGGAACATATTTTAGTGATTATTTACCAGATTGAAATTAGTTTTGTCGACATTTTGTGGTAAATAATGTTACAGCATCGAAAATCTATGAATAATTTAAGCATGCCTCAGCAGTATTTGTAATTGGTATGCACTCACACAACCAATATGCTTTAGCAATGTTTTTATTTATAGATATCACTGAAACAACTTTTAGGAAACGAAAACTGAGACAGTTCCTACAGAGCAATTTTTCTACATAACTTGTCTAAATATATCAGAGGTAGGCTCTTGCAAATTAGTGTGCACGCAGGGTGGCCTTTGCAATTCGCCCTATGAAAAATTAATAAAACTTTTCTGGTCACTTATATTTCTGTTGATATTTTCCGATAGAATATATCAACAAAATTTCCGTTTGATATGATATTTTCCGTTGATATTAGATATTTTCCGTTTAGAATGCCATCATTAACAAAATTCTCAGGACATTTTATTTTAAAGTCCTGATATTAGTAATTAATGATGTGCATGATCTGCATAAATCTAATCGCTTGTACTTAAGATTTAATCTATCCTAAGTGCTTGTACTTAAGATTTAAAAAAATATTTATCAATTTTTGAAATGAAAATCTTTGCTCTGGAACTGATTACAGTGTACCAGACAAAAAGTTTATGGACGATCATAAAATGCTCAACCATTTTGTTGATTCTATACTGTCCTCTTCTTTTTAGTTGGAGAAACTGCGCAAGAAACTGAAGGAATACAACATCGACATTGGCGATTTCGGGGGAGAATTCCTGGAGAAGCTCAAGGACAAAGTCAAGGACTACTGGAACAAGCTCAAGGAGAAGCTTACTTCCAAGCGATCGGCTGACATCGACGTCTTTGGAATATTCGAACGACTCAAGAAACTCGTAAGTCTCATGTTGTTTTAAACATCTTTAGAATGAAGTGGATTACTAATAACGTAAAGGAGCGCGAGTGACATTTTGAAACGAAATTGAGAAGGCTTTGAATTGCACATTAAACCAATGTCCATGAAATAAATATTTAACAGAAGCTATAATATTCTGTTAAAATTTCTGTTATTTATAAGCTATAATATTTCATATTTTCTCCCCAGCCATTCTAAGAAGGGAGAAAACTTTCAAAAATTTTCTCCCCAGCTATTATAAAGGAATCTTTTAATGTTGAAATAATAAAAATCAAAAACAAGTTTCAGTACATTGCGAATTCCTTAATGAAAATTCTTTTTTTTTTTTAAATTTTTAAGCATTAGTTATTCTGCAAAAGTTAAGTTATTATTAAAGTTAGTTATTCTGTGCAAACATTATTTTGTACCAATATTTTACATTATTATTATTAAATGTTAGATTTTTTTAGTAACTATATTATAACTATACTTATTATTCCTTTTTATTTTATTTATCTAGATCAAAAGAAAAATTCAACCCAGAAAAATTGAAGGAAATTGTGGAGAAGTATTTCGGAAAAGGAAGCGACGTAAGTAAACAACTAAAACGATTTGTTTTGCAAAAGTGAAATTTGTAAGATAAAAAATTAGATTTTAAATTGCGAAATTTGAGATGTAAATTTGTTTTTTAAATGAGTTTTCAAAAACACATGCAAACATCGTATAAATTGAATATAACTCCACGCTTCTTTCGTTTCAACGTATTACGATTTGAAAGGGTGGGTTTTCTGTTTCTACTTCTTTTTGAAATCTCAGATGAAGAACAAAGATTTTTTAGCTTTCTTCTATTGTACGTTATGTTAAAGAAAATTTTAAATAAAGGTCAGATTTTAGTGAACTTCAACATTTAAATAGAGTTTCGTTTAAGAAAATTTAATACGAGTTTTTGCACTTGTCGTTAGGAGACATGTGCATATTCGTTAAATGAACACGATCTTTTGAAGTTTCTGGCTTATATGTTAAGATATCAATTAAAATATTCACTTTCACTCTTGAATTAATGGATGATTATTTGGGGTAGATCGCAAGAACAGCTGATCAATCTGCTGAAGGAACATGGCGAGAAGAGGAAGCAGAAAATCCTGGACTGGATCGACAGGATCCTGGGCGACAAAGAGGAGAAGAGGTCCAGCAACTCAGAAGTGTCCGAAAAATTCAAGGATTTCTTCAAGGACCTGGGCTTGGACATCAAGGAACGCTTCACTAAGTTCGGCAACTGGGTCAAGGAACAGTACAAAAAAGGTCTGCAGAAGGGAAAAGACAAAGTGGACAATCTCAAGAAAATTGCGAAGGAATTCTTGGACCAGACAAAGCACATCGGCAAGGAGATCGCGGAGGAGGCCCTCGAGTTCTTCAAGCTCTACAAGAAGGACCTGGGGATCATCTTCGACGACGTCAGCGAGAGGATCAAGGAGATCATGAAGCAGGATTGAGTCACTTCACTTTGCTGATGGTTGTGCTGCTCGAGACCAGCCTGCACCTGTTCTTCCTGTTTTCGTGAAGGACTCACTGTCACCTCGCATTGTAAACAATAACAAAATGAGTCGAAAATAAAATGTATTTGTACATACATTTATTGTGAATTCTTTTATAATGCATAGAATAGACTGATATAACTTTTTAACCTTTATGAAAAATGTTTTTATTAAAAAGCCAAAATACGTCCATTAGGTTTATTCCATTATTTGAACATTTGACACGCGAAGTAGAGGATGAAAGCATAGATCTTCCCAAATGCTATCCATGACAGTTATATTTCAAAAATTGTGATGGCACATTGTGAGTGCAATATAGGTGCACTGCACGTAACACCCAAATCTGCTTTTATATTTGTCGTTCTCAAAGTGAATGGCCTTAGATTGTAACGGAGATCCCAGTAAATACAGTTACTGCATAGAGATAGACGCCATTCCTTCACAGAGAAAGATGACATTCCCGCACAGACATAGAGGCCATTACCACACAGAGATAGAGGCCATTCCCACACAGAGATAGAGGCCATTCCCTGCACATAGATAGAGGCCATTCCGTACATAGATAGAGGCCATTCCCACACAGTGAAATAGTCCATTCCCGAACAGAGATACAGGCCATTTCCTCACCGACATAGAAGACATTCCTGCCCCGACGATGCCATTCCCGCACTGAGATAGAGGACATTTCCGCACTGAAATAGAGGTCATTCCCGCACAGAGAATGGCTACGGGCTAAAATGTCAATGGACAAGAATGGCTATGTGCGAGAATGCTATGGGCGAGAATGGCAATGTGCGAGAAGAGGCCATTCCCCCACAGACATAGAGGCCATTCCCGCACAGAGATAGAGGGCATTCGTGCACCGACGAGGCCATTTCCGCACAGAGATAGAGACCATTCCTCACATAAATAGACTCAATTTCTGCACCGACATAGAGGTCATTTCCACCCAGAGATAGAGACCATCCCCGCACTGTGACCATTCCCGCACCGAGATAGAGATAGAGGCCTTTCCTGAACGACACAGAGGCCATTCACGCACAGAGAATGGCGAGAACACAATGTGCGAGAATGGCAATGAGCGAGAATGGCTATGGGCGAGAATGGCAATGTGCGAGAATGGCTATGGGCGAGAAAGGCAATGTGCGAGAATGGCAATGGGCGAGAATGTCTATGGGCGAGAAGGGCAATGTGCGAGAAGAGGCCATTCCGTCACATACATAGAGGCCATTCCTGCACCGAGATAGAGGCCATTCCCGCACAGAGATAGAAGCCATTTCCACCCAAAGATAGAAGCCATTCCCGCACTGAGATAAAGGCTATTCCCGCCCGAGATAGAGATAGACGTCTTTCCTGACCGACATAGAAGCCATCCCAGAGCAGAGATAGAAACCATTTCCATCCAGAGATAGAAGCCATTCCCGCACTGAGATAGAGGTCATTCCCGCAAAGTGTTAGAGGCCATTCCCCATCAACATAGAGGCCAATCCCCATCAACATAGAGGCCATTCCAGCACAAACATAGATGCCATTCCAATACAGAGATAGAGACCATTCCCACACAGAGATAGTGGTCATTCCCGCGCAGTGATAGAGACTATTCCAGCACCGACATAGAGGCCATTGCCGCTCAGATATAGATGCCATCCCCTCACCAACATAGAGGAAATTTCTACCAAGAGATAGAGTCTATTCCCGCACTGGCTATGGTCGAGAATGACAATGAGGCTCTCTTTCACTGAGCTTCTCTTTCCTCCACTCTTTTGCTTCGCCGAGCTTGTCTGCCACGCTGTGTGCATGTTGTCATGACTTTAGACACCGTACCTCTAGAAACGCCTAAAAGTAGGAATTTTTTGGTTACACTTGCTCTAGCTAGACGAGCTCGTACAATTTGGCCTCTGAAAATCTGAAAGGCCCGACAGTTCACGCGTTGGAAATAAATCCAAGACTTACAGAAATTTAATAAAGCTACCACATTCTACTAGAATATCAACATTTCTGATGTAAAAAAAATGGTAGCTATTATTATATTTCAATGCTTACTATGCGCATTCAAAAATATCACTTTTATTCACAAGTGTTTCCATTATTTTGATAACCCCCTGTATATATATACTATATACTATTAAAAAGTTTGTTAAAACATTTTCAAAACATATTGAGGATATACAACTAAAATTTTCTATAATAAATTTTTGAAATAAATGTTAATCTTAAATTAATTAAATAATTTATAGATATTTGTAAATTAAACAACAACACAAATAATTTTACCACTTACTCGTTAAATCTTTCTAATTTCTAAATATTGCTGAATTTTTATACATATGCTAACCTAATATTATGTTTTATTTGCTCTTTTTTACTGTATTCTTAAAATATATACAAATTTTAAAATAATTTTTAAATAAAAATTTACAAATTAGCTGGATTAACTGGAGTTTTTTATTTCTGATTTAATGACTGAAATGAATTTTGTAAGCTGCCTTTTTTTTTTCCAATCAATAAATGCAATCGTTTCATATCTAGAAAATTTTCAAAAAATAAGATTTACAAGAAAATAATTACTTAAAAACACATTTATGATATTTAATTATTATCTACCAATACGTAATTGTTCATTCTCCTTACGTTGTCTTCCTTACGTTATCCCTCCTTCATGTTATTCAATTCCTTCTATTAGCTCACACTCTCCCTATATATATCTTGTTCAAATTTTCAATCGTTCATAAAACACTTTTTTATTCATCCACTCAAGTTCAAATACATTTTTTTGAACTTGTAGTGGATGACACTGGATGTGAATACAGTTTTTCAAATATTAATTAATTCATTCATTAAATTTAATTAGTTAATTTTAGGGTTTTTAGATTAAAGTTGCATATATCTACCAATAGAGGGCGCCAGACAAACTTCAAAAAATTAATGAAAATTATTTATAAAGGACTTTCTGCAATATAGTGAAAAAAAAAAAGAAAGAATTGACTTAAATTTTTTTTATATTACTTGTTTTTTTTTTTTTTTTATAATCAACAATTTTTCAACAATTAACAATTTTCAAAAATTGGATACATCTGATTTTAAAATAAAAGCAATACTCTTGTTTATGAAAATAAAAATATCTTATAGTTAGCATGTAAACACATAAATATTTTGTCTCATATCACATACATATTGTCTCATTGAATGAAACTTATTTAACGTTTGAAACTTTTAAATTTTATATGGATCATTTATGTCTTACTACTACGCATTTCAACTACTGCATATTTTAATTAAACAACATATTTAATATAACAAGAAATAAAAAAAAAAAAAATTGTAAGTCAATTCCTACTTTTTTTTTCACTATATTGCAGGAAGTCCTTTAAAAATAAAAGTTGAAATTTTCCTCTTACATCTTGCGCCATCTATTGGTAGATATATGCAACTTAAATCTAAAAACAAACTAAAATGAATTAATTAAATTTAATTACTAAATTAATACTTGAAAAAACTGTATTAACATCCAGTGTCATCCACTACAAGTTCAAAAGAAATGTATTTGAACTTGAGTGGAGGAATAAAAAAGTATTTTGTTAATGATTGGAAATTTGAACAAGATATATATAAAAGGAGAGTGTGAGTTAATAGAAGGAATTGAAAAACAAAAAAGTATTACACATGTTAATTAACAAATTTTTAAAAATTAATTAATTATTTTTTTGAATTTAATGTGAATTTAATAATAAGATTAATTACTATCGAATTCGTATTTTTGGTACCTTATGAAATGCAGTTTCAGTTTGAAACTGGAAACCATTTGGATAGTCACTTTTGTGCTTGCCTCCTACCAAAATTTTGCTTTTAAATTGTAGGTCCAGGTCTAATTAGCCTAAAATGTGGAAAACAAAAATGGCTGTAGAACGACAAACCAAACCCACAAAATTTGAAAATCAGATACTAAAACGCATTAAATCAATATAATATTATGTTTCCTATTTTTACACCTACTTTTTATGATATTAAAAATATTACGCTTGTAGATATAAATATAATAAGAGCAGAATCATAAGTTATTAATAAGGCAGTGATATTTTATTATTATTATTATTATTTATTATATTATTTTAAATTCTAGGAATAAAATAGATTTGAAATAACTAATACTTTTGAATGAAACAATTATCGTACATCAATAATAGTATCTCATATTTCATTTATGTATGCTATGAACAGCCCATGTTAGATGTTTGCTTTCCTAGAGGACCTTTAGGGTACCTGTCCCGCATTTACGCATCGCGCTGGAGATATACATATAGTAAGCTCGGTAAAGATAGCATGCGAAGATGCACAAAACGTTTAACACAGATTTAAGTCGATACAGATAGTTAATTTTCTTGGAAGTCTCTAGCCCAGAAAGGATCTCCTGTATTCGTAGGAACAAAACAGTGATCAAGAATTTATTAACTTATCAGATCAGAATATTAAAACAAACAGTAATTATAAATAAAACCAAATTCATCAGAAAAAGAAGAAAAGACGCATACACAATAGCAGACAAATCTATCTTTCTTTATATTTAGAGATTATCCTAACGAAAGAGTCTCAATTCTATTGCATATCAAGTCAATAGTCATCAGAAAAACTTTGTTGCAAGAATTCATTAATAATTTATGGGACTGCCAAAAAAATTCCTTTCTAAAATTGTGGTCAATAAAGTAGTTGTAATTGGTGATCCATTAAAATACATAATAGATATAATCGGACACTATAAAAATTCCATAAGCTCTTATCCTGAATCTACAAATAAACTGGCGGGGGAATACATCAAGAACTACATAAATTCAGAAGATGAACACAGCAACTTTACGGAACAGAACCTGCACAGAAAAATATTAATTCTTCATCATCAATCCAGAAATGAGAGACCACTCATTTCAATGAGAGTCTCTCTGTTGATACAAATACAGAAAATATCAAATCATAACTTCAAATTCTGGGATTTACTGTGGCCAATGCTCAAGAAATGAAGAACCAAAACTGTACTCCTGGGATATTCCTGACGGAGTTGAAAGAAATAACCATGATGGCAAATATTTAAAAGATAAACAAATTACTTTACTTTACAATACAAGTCGAACACTTCTCGAAAATATACCATACAGTACAATGTTTTAACTGTAACCACTTTCACCACTCAAGATAAAATTATCGCAAACAAACCAAATGCCTTAAATGTGGAGAAGATCATCTTACAGCTGCTTGTCACATCAAAGAGAAGTTAGACAACCCAAAATGCATTAATTGTGGTATTCATGGCTATATCGCCTCTTGGAAAAGATGTAAATGCAAAGCTTTCACGAAAGTTGATCTAAAAAATGAACAAGCCATACCTCAATACCGGACCTGTCTACAACTTCAACAAAACCAAAAATTCATGAAATCAAATGCCTCCAACACACACAGCTTTTCAAGACAGCGCAAACTCCTCCTGTCACCGAAAGTACCTCATTTTTCTGACCTCTTCTATACACTTCAACTGCTAAAAAGACCTACGATGTATCATAAATGCTTTCACCAAACTCACCGAAGGTGTTAAATACACTGAATTGCACCAAGCACAAAATCCACAAGACAAATTTGGAATACTGATGATGGGATTGTCCGCCAAGTATTCCTCATAAAATTTCATTTCTTTAAATATCCTTAATAGATATTCTACTAAGTTGAATAAAAAGAAGTCGAGTGCTTGAACGCGAAGCATTCATCTACTTAATGGTATGTGATGGAAGTAGAAAGAAAAGCCACAATGCATAGATAATAGTAATCGTATGAATTGATATCTAATTTCAAGCAACTTTTCGCAAAACCTTAAAATTTATCACACAGGAGATTGTGACAATTATGGGGCTAGTGTGCTCCAAGATTTTGAAATTCCATTCATCCAAATTATGAGGTGTTTACAAAGATTATTCATCGTAGATTGACGTGAAAGGAACTTCTTTTGCCATGACAAAGAAAAATACATCACCAATTCTAATTGAATTGTTGATATGTTTTTTTTTCAATCCCCAAAAAAGCAATAATGAAAAAAAAAATGTAAAATAATTTATTTCAGAGGAAAAATAATTATTATTTTAATCAGCTTTGTTTCATCGTAGGTAATAAATTGATTAGTCTATCGTTAACAAAGCATGCTTTCTTATAAAACACAATTGTAACCTGAACGTGAATAAATTTCTTTATTCATAAATAAAAAGCTAAACAAAACAGTTTAAATAGTTTAAGCAAAAAATAAACATAGCCATACATTAAAGGCTTTCCATCTAATAACATTTTACCTTAATAGCTGTAAGTATTGGTTTAAATAACTTTGATATTATTCTTATTCTTTATCAAACAAAATTTCTCCAAAAAATTGAATGCAATTTTTGGCAAATCGCAAACTAAGAGTCGTTGGGAATTGGAACTTTTTTTGTGCCGCCAATAAAATTAATAAGTCGCCAAATGTGGTAAACCGGATTTCAATAATACAATAGCAATCCTTTTTCTTGGCGCACTTTCTCGAAAAAGAATTTTTGACGTAAAATCCCAGCTCACTTATTCTGCGATTTTGTCCAATCTTTTGTATAATTGTATTGGATTAATGATATTTTAACGTAGTTGAATCAGTGGTATTTTAAGATAACGGGATTAATGATATTTTTAAGTTGCATCTTAAATGTCGTTTGAGATGTAATACAGAATTTTTTTCGTTAAAGAGCATTTAAAAATGAATCATGTAGTCCTTCTATAAATTGTTTTAAGCAATTGAAAAGTTTTGATTGAGGAAATATGTTTTACCATATATTTGTTGCAACATTTCATATGCTTCTCCTCTTATCGGATTTCTGGGAATGGAAAACCTCATCACTTAAACTCACTTTTTTACCATTGTTGAAAAAAAGAACTAGACTTATTTTTGTTTTTTTATTCGGATTTACTTACAATTTTTCACCCAAGCAAGAACGTATTCGAGTTATTTACAAAGCTTCATTTTCTTGCAGTATATCATTTGAATTTTTATTAATCGTGTTCAATCTTTTTGAATAGCCCTAATAGATTTTTAAAAAATTTTAATACATTTATTAAAAAAATTATAAAATTGTAATAATTACAGTGTATATATAACACTTCCAAATGATTAGATACTTTCAAAAGTATGGCATGGAAAGCAAAGCCTAAACAGGTGGGCTGAAAAGTTCGTAGGCTAACACAGATGGCATACTAGTATTAATCCATATAGTTAGCCCTAACCTTCAGTTAACCTTATTTTTAGTTTAACCTAAACCTTCAAATGACACGTGTATAAATTTGACAGCTGTTGCACTATTAGTATGTGAGTTATAGCATTTTTTAGCAACTTTTGTTAGTTTGAAATAAATTAATAGTTTAAAAGCTAAAAAATACGCTTTTAGAGTTAATCAATCTAAAAAAGTAAAAAATAATTGTTAGCATAAGACAAAATTACATTAACTGCCTCCCT
>BPLR01011281.1:0-42354 GCA_021605095.1 Caerostris extrusa
CTTATATTTGTAGTTTGTGCTACCTTATCAGATTTTTAAATGCTTAATTTTATGTACACCTACTAGTCTTTCCTGCAATATATTTCCTGAAGGTATTGTTAAGAATTCTACAATACAAGGATTTCTAAAAATGTTAAGAATGTTAAAATTACTGATATTTCTGACAGTAATTCCATTGCCCAAGTTTCAAATAATATTGTATAAGTTTCAATTAAGGGCCACATGTTAAAACCCTTTCAGACTCATGATAGGGAGTTAGGATGGAAGGAGGAATTTTCAAGGAGATAGGATCATAACTAGAAAAAACTTATCGAAACTTATAGTTATATTCCAAATTAATTAATGCCATTTTGCATTTACATTTTGTTATGAATTTTGTTTATATACATTTGTGGATTATACTTTATTTTAAGATTTGGATAAATTGTATCTCTCTTGGAATTTTTTTCCTGACTGTGCTGTTAGGAATTCTAACACAGTAGAAATTTCAGAAGAGTTTGATAGAAATATTAAAATTACAGAGATTTCTCATGATAATTTATTTGTCAAAATTTCAAATAATATAGTGCCACTTATGATGGCTTTTCACATGCATGATCAGGATTTGGAATGGAAGGAGGAATTGCAAGGATGATTGGATCTAAATCAGAAAAATGCAAGATGGCTGTGCAATAAACATCGATTTAAGAACATCGAAACTTTGATTTTGTCCATTAATTAATGTCTTGCATTTACATTTCATTGTGATTTTCTTTTCACTAAATTTGTAGTTTGTTTTAAGATTTTGAAGTATTTAGTTTGGGATATACTATGTATTTCCTACGTTGTAAGGAGTTATAGCATACTAGGAGGAACTATGGCATACTAAATACTTTCAGAGGACTTTGATAAGAATATTAAGATTACTGTAATTTTTTATCATAAATTCATTGTCCAAATTTCAAATAATCTATAAATTTCAAAAAAAAAATGCCATGTGTGAAGACATTTCAGAGGCATAACCGGAATTCGGAATGAAAGGACGAATTGCAAGGGTGATCGGATTAATCAGGATAAAAAAAAAAAAAATGCAAGATGCCTATGCAATAAAACGTCGATCTAAGAAGATCATCGAAACTTATGGTTATTTTATATTTTAGAGGAGATCTTGTAGGATAGTTACAATTAAGACAAACCGAAAACTAAAAGCCTTTCTAATAAAATATGTCATAATTACAGAGACAATTTGTATGAAATTACTAATTAAGAAATCTCCATCTTTTAAGGTAGTCTACAGTCATGCATAGGACCTGTACTATGTGTGATCCCAATTTTAAAGTTCGGATTAAAAAAATTTTAATTTGTATATAGGAAAAACGAACAGATTTCCAAATTTATATATTGGATTATCGGACAAGTCTAAAAGTTATCCTATTAAAAATAATTATTCATATTGGCATTTTCATAAATGCCAACAAATAATTAATACTTGTAATTACCTCTATTGAATTAACGTCTAATTCACTTTGCATGGAGGCAATTTGCGGAAATTGAGTGCAACATACCGTAGAACTGCAAGTGATTGCAGAACATTAGAATGCAAATTACGAGATGAGGCTGGTAATCTGCTTATTAAAATAATCCTGTACCCCCAAATAGGGTGTCAACAATCAGTTCTTGGAAGGAAGGAATTCAATTAGTCCTTCTTTATCCTGTAAATGGATTTATGGGACCGATTGAATATTTTGATGTCCTGCCTAAGTCAGAAATATGTGAATATTTGAAATTCACATATTCGTTGGATTATGTTTTATATAAGATTCTGACAAACATTTATGTTTGTGGATATGTAAACGAAATCTTATATTAATTAAACACCACTGTTTAAATAATTCTTTAACATTATTATGTTATACATACATATAAATATTGTTTTGAAACATATTTTTGCTTTTCTATAACATGTCAGTTTTTAAGTGAATTAATCAAATTAATAAAATATTTCAGAATTGAGGAAAGCTTGGCAAGAATTTTCGAAATTTGGCGAAAAACATTTAACAGTTTAGTCGATAAGTTTCTAAAACATTTTAATGCACTTTCAATGGAATTCGGGTCAATTAATGTCACCTTGAATTGGTTTAAGGAATTGATAACAACAAAATTTTCTTATAAGTACGAAATTTGAGCTCCATAAGAGAAATGCCTAAATTAGGGAGTATAGCCAATTTTCTCTTTAGATTACTTATATCAGTACATATCAAGCATTCAGCATCATGTTAATAATAAGTAATTACAAATACTTCAAAATTACAAGTTTTAATAAAAAGTTTCATTTCATATTTTCTTTAATGTCTAGTTTTTAAAATGTACTATTTTTAAAATACACAGTTTTTATGAAAAAAATAGTTTTATTTTTCTATATATTTATGTTTTTCTTAGTAGCATTTCTTTTTATAAAAATAGTCTCTAGTTTTTAAGATGAATTATGCTTAAGAATCTCTTTGCTCTTTGCAAATAATGTATTCATAATGTAAATTTTTATGTTATATACAATAAAGGATACCTAATTCTGAAACTGAGGGCTAAAAAAAAAAAAAAAGCCAACTGCAGCCAAAAAATTCGTTTCGGTGTGATTCTGCTCTCGAAAAATAATATTAAAAAATAGTTTAAAATCTTAACAAAATTCTCTGATTTTGGTTTATTATTCTTATGAAACTGTATACATATAATTTAGAGAAATTTTCCACCGGAAAAACAACATATAAATGAAAATTTTGCAACCTATAAAGATAAAAATAAATAAATAAAGTGTTTGCTTATATATATATATATATATATAGATTTCTTTTTCTTTATTCTTTTCTCTACAATTTAATTCTTTAGAATATATTTAAAATATTTTTCTTTATAATAAAAATTTTATATATATATATATATATATATATATATATGCGTGTGTGTGTGTGTGTGTAAATGCTTTTTTTTTTTCTTTATTGTTATATTTACAGCTGGAAAAACTTTTATGTGTATGTTGCCTTGTAGTGAGAGACTACTCTAAATTATGTGTGTACTGTTTTATAAGGATAATAAACCAAAAATCAATAAATTCTGCTGTATACTATTTCATATATATATATATATAAACAAGCTAGAAATATATATTAGTTATTCTCTCTACGTAATATTCACGCTAAAACATGCTATAGCTCTTGAAAAAATAAATACTGTCCACCACTATTTCATGTCTACCAATCTTTTTTTTTGCAAAATTTATCTTTCGTAATATATTTTTCCTACCACAAACTCAAAAATTGCACTGTAGAAAAGTAAACCAAATCTAAATAGGGGAGTGTATTTCGTGTATCTGCAATCCGTGATAAATGAATTTTACTCTTAATCATTTATACCATATTTACAAAAATAAATATAATATACACATTTTAAGTAAAAGCATGCATATAAATTATTTGTTCGTTGTTTCCAAGCCATATTTATCGAAAAACCAAATAAAAAATAAATTATTTATATTTTATGCACAGCATTTAGATGTCCATGTGTTGTATGCATGTAATTTCTCAAATGTATTTCGTGTATTCTTTATATCATGCTGAAGACATGGTTCCAAATAAAATTATTTAACTGCATTATTAATTTGAATAGGTGTATATAGAAAATGTTATGCACAACATATATTATGTTAAAAATATGTAGTTCCCATAAATATATTTTAGGCTTAAATGCTTATTCTCCATTTACAGATAAATATCATAAATTATAATGTCTAAAATTTCTAATATATATTATAAATAAGCCTAAATGGATTCTTTAAATCTATTCAACAAATTTTAATTTTTAAATATTTTTCCACACGTACAATTTACATAGTATTGAAATATTTCATGGTTATAGATGCATAATATCTTTTTTAAAAGGATATATTTCTAATTCATTATATACCACTTGCAGTTTATTCTATTTAAGACGAACACTAGACACTATTCAAAAAGGCCTACACAAATATTTTATCCTCAGTAAATAAAGTGACACAAAAAACATTATTTTGTTGATTTATGACCAGTTCACATATTCCAAAGAACAAAAACTAATAAAATCGCATTCCAAAATGTTCGAATTTTTTTTTTTTTTTTTTATGTGTCTCTTGAAAGCCAAATGCAACTCAACTCGCAACTCAGAAATATATAAATCAACAGCCTTTTCATTCCGAGAACTCTCAGAAATAATTGTCGCCAAAAACACCGTTGCCAGCAGATAAACTGAAATTCCAGTCAGTAATAAATCATCCGGTTGCAGTGACAGATAAAGATGGGATCTCTCACTCGGCTTAATTCAAAAGTCGCCTTATTGAAGTTCCCAAAAAGCAAAAGCAGCGCTAAGATCTCGGCCGGATCCGGGCTACGATTGGCTGACGGGATCTTGGGCCCGAGTGCATTCTGGGAGAGAGAGATTTAAATGGATTAATGAAAGAATAATTCATGGTTCTGTTAATGAGCACTGCCCTTTAATGAGAGGGAAGCTTTAATGCAGGTTGACCAAACATGTCTGAATGAATACGCCATTCAGGATTTACACCGGCTGAAGATCTTGAGAAATATTTGATTAAAGACATTTTTAAATATCCCCGTCAATAATCGGGATTAACAACCAGTAACAACAATAATAGAGCATGTGTGGGATATGCTTGACCGACGAATTGCAGCCCTGTCAACCCCCCTCCCACCTGTCAACCGGAACTTCGGAGGCATTGCTTGATGAGTGGTGTAATATTCCCCAAGATCACATTGATAATTTGATACTCTGCATGCCTAGGCGTTGTAAGGCCTGTATTGCATCGTCCGGGAGACATACTCCATATTAACCATCATACTAACCATGTTATACTGTTTTTTGTAAATAGGTTCTTTTTTGAAATTTGCTCCAGGGAGTAAAAATCGCAATTTTTATTAATTATGTCAAACATATAGCATCTTTTTTTGCTCTTTACCTTTTGTTTAATAAATAGACTTTACAAATAAGTCAAATTTGTTTTACTTCTGTCTCTTTCTTTGCCTGGACTTCATTATCCTTAATTTATGGACATGAGTGTATAATGATAATTATTAAAAAGTAATGCATTCCAACCATCAAAAACTAAATCAATCCGTTCACTTTCTAAAAAGTTTTATTACTACATAGCAATAATCTTTTCTAAATGAAGCAGTGACGTATAAACAAATAAATTCAAATTATAACTTTCGATAAAAATGTTAAAAACAAATGAATCCAAATTAGTGAATAAGAGAATGAATTCAAAATAATGAGCAAGAGAATTAATTCAAATTAATGAATAAAAAAGGAATTCAAATTACAGCATTCAATGCAAATTTCTATTTTATGAATGAAAACATAAGATAATGACAAAGTTTTATTACTGAAAACTGTTAAATTAGTTGCATAAATCCATACAAATAAAAATAATCATATCGAATTTCTCTGCTGTTATTTAAAAAGCGGAATTACGAATCAAAATCACCCTATTTCATTTAGATGGATTTTTAGTTCTAGACTAAAACGTGAACAAACGTAATTTAGTTTTTGTTAATGCCTGGATCCACTGTTTCTGAATTAGACACGTGAAAGCGTTAAATATGCGATTAAAATATTTTTTTCATCTGCAACTCTAAGCGAAGTATTAAAAATATATTTATCGTTAATATCTTAAATAAAATAAGTATTACCCTAATGCATATGCAAGGAGATAATTAATTTTACAGTAAAACTCACATTCTTTCGGACTCATTTCAATATTATTAATTCGGTCGAAAAATACTTTGTTATTCAAGCAGCATTTCAGAGATTTTTAATGATGCCAGATTCTTTTTTGAAATCCGATTAACAAATTCTAAAGGTGATAGCGTATTGGGTTATAAGTGTCAAAGAAAATTTTTATTTTTTTTTTTGTTGCTCAGAAAATATTTTTAAAGATGCTTTTTGTTTATTCAAATTGGATTCTGAATATAGTGGGAAAGTGTGCAGTAAATGGTATCATAGTTCAGAATGTAGTTTGTAGTGTTCAAGTTCAGTTTATAGGGTGAAAGTATATAGTATGACAGTGCAGAGTATAATTTATAATGGGCAAGTGTATAGTATACAGTATAAATAGCATGATAGTTAAGTGTGTATAGTGTAAAAATATACTCTAATATATTTTCGCATTATAAACTATACTCTGAACTACCGTACTATGCACTATTAGTATGGTAGTTCAGATTGTAGTTTATATTGCGAAAATTTATAATATTTAGTATGACAGTTCATGGTGTAGTTTATAGTGTGAAAGAGAATAGTATATTGTATGATAGTTCAGGGCGTAGCTTATAGTGTGAAATTTTATATTGTTCTAGCAAGGGTTCCCTTAAAATAAAATGATAATTTTTAAATATAATACAATAAAACCATCAAAAACTAAATCAATCCTTTAACTTTCTAAAAGGTTTTAAAGGTTCTAAAATTACTACATAGCAATAATTTTTCATAAATGAAGCAGTGACGTATAAGCAAATAAATTCAAATTTAACTTTTGAAAAAATATTTTAAAAACATATGAATCCAAATTAGTGAATAACAGAATGAATTCAAAATAATGAGCAAGATAATTAATTCAAATTAATGAATAAAAAAAAGGAATTCAAATTACAGCATTCAATGCAAATTTCTATTTTATGAATGAAAACATATGATAATGAAAAAGTTTTATTATTGAAAACTGCTAAATTAGCAGCATAAATACATTCCAATAAAAAATAATAATATTGAATTTATCTGCTGTTATTTAAAATCCTTAATTAGTAATCAAAATCACCCTATTTCCAATAGATGGATTTTTAATTCTATTCTAGAAACAGTGAACAAACGTAATTGAATTTTTGTTAATGCCTGGATCAACTGTTTTGAATTAGACAACCCAAAGCGTTAAATATGCGAGTAAAGTTTTTTAATCTGCAGCTGTAAACAAAGCATTAAAAATATATTATCTTTAATATATTATAAATAAAATAAGCATTACCATAATGCATATGCAAGGAGATAATTAATTTTGCAGCAAAGCTCACATTCTTTCGGACACATTTCAATATTATTAATCTGGTCGAAAAATACTTTGTTATCCAAACAGCCTTTCAGAGATTTTTAATGATGCCAGATTCTTTTTTTGAAATCCGATTAAAAAATTCTAAGCTAGTATCGTATTCGGTTATAAGTGTCAAGAAAACTATTTCTTAAATTTTTTTTTTTGCTGCTAAGAAAATATTTTTAAAGAAGCTTTTTGTTCTTCAAATTAGATTTGGAATATAGTTCGAAAGTGTATAGAAATGGCAGTTCAGATTGTAGTTTAAGGTGTGCAAGTGTATAGTATATAGTATAAATAGTATGATAGTTACAGTGTATAGTGTGAAAGTGAATAGTGTATAGTATGGTAGTTCAGAGTGTAGTTTATAATGCGAAATTATATAGTATTTTGTATGACAGTTCATGGTGTAGTTTATAGTGGAAAAGGGAATAGTATATAGTATGATTGTTCAGAGTTTAATTTGTAGTGTGAAAATGTATAGTATATTCTATGACAGTTCAGAGCGTAGTTTATAGGCTATGCTGTTCTAGCAAGTGCTCCATTAAAATATAATTATTGTTATTAAAAATAATACAATTCAACCAACCAAAACTTCAAATCAGTCCGTTTACTTTCTAAAATGTTTTATTATTACGTAAAAAGGAGCCGTGACAAATATGCAGATGAATTCAAATTTTATCGCCGGATAAAAATTCTTAAAACAAATGAATTCAAATTAATGAATAACGGAATGAATTCAAATTAACGAATAAGCAAATTATTTCAAATTACAGCATTCAATGCAAATTTATATTTTATGAATAAAAACATATGATAATACCAAAGTTTTATTATTGAAAACTAAATTAGCTTCATAAATTCATCCTAATAAATATACTCAAATTCAATATCAGTGTTGTTATTTAAAATCTTGAATTAAGAATCAAAATCACCCTATTTTAAATAGACGAATTTTTAATTCTACTCTAAACTGAGAACAGATGTAATTGAATTTTTGTTAATTCCTCGATCCACTGTTTCTAAATTAGACACTTGAAAACACTAAATATGCGATTAAAATATTTTTTTCATCTGTAACTCTAAGCGAAGTATTAAAAATATATTTATCTTTAATATCTTATAAATAAAATAAGTATTACCTAATGCATATGCAAGGATATAATTAATTTTGCAGCAAAGCTCACATTCTTTCGGACTCATTTCAATATTATTAATCTGGTCGAAAAATACTTTGTTATCCAATCAGCCTTTCAGAGATTTTTAATGATGGCAGTTTCTTTTTTTGAAATCCGATTAATAAATTCTAAAGCTGATATCGTATTCGGTTGTAAGTGTCAAAAAAACTATTTTTAAGAAGGTTTTTTTGGTGCTTAGAAAATATTTTTAAAGAAGCTTATTGTTTTTCAAATTGGATTCTGAATATATTCGGAAAGTGTACAGTATATGGTACGATAGTTTAGAGTGTAGTATATAGTGTAGTATATAGTGGGAAAGTGTATAGTATACAGCATGATAGTTCAGAATATAGTTTGTAGTGTGCAAGTTAAGTTTATAGGATGAAAGTATATAGTATGACAGTTCAGAGTGTAGTTTAAAGTGTGCAAGTATATAATATGACAGTACATAGTGTAGTTTATAATGTGCAAATATATTGTATACAATATAAATAGTATTATAGTTCAGAGTGTATAGTGTGAAATTATACTAGTTATATATTTTCGCATTATAAATTACACTGTGAACGACAATACTATACACTATTAGTAAGGTAGTTCAGAGTGTAGTTTATAATGCGAAAATATATAGTATTTAGCATGATAGTTCATGATGTAATTTATAGTGTGAAAGGGAATAGTATATAGTATGATAGTTCAGAGAGTAGTTTATAGTGTGAAATTGTATACTGTTCTAGCAAGTGTCCCATTAAAATATAACGATAATTTGTAAATGTAATACAATCCAACCATCAAAAACTAAATCAATCATTTAACTTTCTAAAAGGTTTTATTACTACATAGCAATAAGTTTTCCTAAATGAAGCAGTGACGTATAAACAAATAAATTCAAATTATAATTTTCGATAAATATTTTAAAAACAAATGAATCCAAACTAGTGAATAACAGAATGAATTCAAAATACTGAGCAAGATAATTAATTAAAATTAATGAATAAAAAATGAATTCAAATTATAGCATTCAATGCAAATTTCTATTTTATGAATGAAAACATATGATAATGACAAAATTTTTATTATTGAAAATTGCTAAATTAAAAGCATAAATACATCCTAATGAAAATAATCACATCGAATTTATTTCTGTTATTTAAAACTTGAGTCAAAATCATCATATTTCAAATAGATGGATTTTTAATTCTAGAAACAGTGAACAAATGTAATTGAATTTTTGTTAATGCCTGGATCAACTGTTTCTGAATTAGACAACCCAAAGCGTTAAATATGTGATTAAATTTTTTTTAATCTGCAACTCTAAGCGAAGTATTAAAAATATATTTATCTTTAATATCTTATAAATAAAATAAGCATTACCATAATGCATATGCAAGGAGATAATGAATTTCTCAGCAAAGCTCACATTCTTTCGGACTCATTTCAATATTATTAATACGGTCGAAAAATACTTTGTTATCCAAACAGCCTTTCGGAGATTTTTAATGATGCCAGATTCTTTTTTGAATTCAGATTAATAAATTCTAAACCAGCATCGTATTCGGTTATAAATGTCAAGAAAACTATTTAAAAAAAAAATTTTTTTGTTGTTTAGAAATTTTTTTAAAAATGCTTTTTGTTTTTCAGATCAGATTCAAAATATATTGTGTTAGTTCATAGTGTATTGTATAGTTGAAATCGATTTTCTAAGAATATTTCAGTGTTTCTTAAATCATTTCTGAGTTTTTTTTTTCTTTTTGCTACATATGCAATATATTTGATAAGAAAGGAGGTTGTAGCATTTTATCTCAAGGGGAAAGTTTGGCATTTCCTTCCCAGGAGAGAGGAATGTATGTTATTTGAAAAATATATAATAACATCTCATCACTCAAATTGTTTTGGCAGTGTTGTGGGTAGTTATATTGCATTCAATTAGCGTTTCGTGTTAGTGAGAACAACCAGTCACTGAAATCTGATAGCAGACATTTAGTATTAAGTATAATGAGTCTCAAGAATTAGCTAAAGTCTGTGCGACCTTCACAAATCGAAATAATTACAAATTAAATATGGACTACACCATGAGTTGTTCTATCGTGATTGGTAATAGAACACGAGCTGAGAAATGTCTTCTATAATGAGAAGTGAGGACAGCTGACCTCTTGACTAATTGTTTTAAAAGGGCGTTTCGTTCTGCGACGAGTCGACCAGAAGTGTTGTTTTTGACTGTTTGACTGAATAGGTCGGAGTTTCCGTTTGTTATTTAAAGTAAAACCCTCGTGGTTTCGTGAATTACGTCGTGTGATAATTAAGGTCTGCCGCTGACCAGGCAATTAGATTCGACGTAGACTCGAGAACTCTATAGACAATATCCCACCTTGGAGAAAACTCTATTTGGGATTTAATGGTGCATTTTTGATGAAATTTTAATTCTAATTTTCATTACTTTATATAATAACTCATAGTTCATTATTTATTTATATATATATATATATATACATAGTTCTTATTAATAAAAATTTAAGTGTTATCATGAACATGAAAGTGGACCTCTTCTTGAAGCCATTATACGACTAATAGAGGCGTAGACATTACAATAGTAAGATTTGTTGGATTTAGGAATTAAGGTTTTTGAATCCAAAACCTGACAAGCGAAGCATATGTGAAAATGTCCATGTTTATGCTGGAAATGGGAAGATTAATTCGCTGTCAATAAGACTTCCTTTGATTAGGCTTAAAATAACAGTATACTGTAGTGTGCAGGTTGGGCAACCAGATAGTAACTGGGTGTGGTTGGGTTGAGATACTTGAAGCACAGGTTGTAGAGCTCATAGATATATTTACTCACTCACAAACACTTAACTCGCTTACTACTTATTTACAAACACTTTACTCACTCACTTAACACAACACATATACAATTAGATCCACACAATATTTAACACATTTAAAGACAGTTAATTACAGATTAAAGGAAAGATGCCACTTCTAAGCCGAAAACTCGATACTTACTGTGCGCAGGTGAGCGAAATATACTTCCTCTCCGGGTAAAGATCTATAATCCAACTAATGAGCTAATTATATTTCCTCTAGGGGTGATAGACTATAAACTAAAGGTTTCTCAGCGGAGTGCAGTTTGCGCTGTACTTTCCTCTCGGACGAGAGCCTGGAGGTCAACTGACTATCTCATCTAAACACCCCGGGACTCTCTTGCTACTGAGTTGCTACTATTTGAGTTATATATAGTGTCATATGTATACTGATATATTCAATGTGTTATATGAATTATATCTAGTGTTATAAATAGTAATATAGTGTGGTGTGATTGTGTAGCAGACTTTTTGGTAAACCTGATACATTTAATCTTCCTATTAGGTAATATGTGGCATTGGAATGCTTGACATAGAATATATTCAGCATTATATTATAGTCTTGAAGACACATTTATTTATCAAAAGTCCATGGTCATAACTTATGAACTATAACAATGGTAAACAACCATATGGTAATTAACCATAATAGTAGTAAATAATTTTATCCATGATAATGAAAGTGTTACCACAGCTAAATGTCACGAACAGCAATTGTTCTTCTTCCATGCATTATCATACATCCTTCAGTGAAAATTAAATTCCGTTGATACAATAGAGTCCCATAAATCAAATCATAAACCTTAATCACCTTATTTGTTGGTAAATGAAAGTAAAACTAATGACTTTAAGCCAAACAATTTGTGTCCCTATCCACACTAAAATATCCAAATCCAATATGAAAGTCACGCGCCAACAAAATCCATTATCTTGTAGTATTAGATCTTTTATTAATAATGTTAAACAATATATACACACCCCTTCAACAAAGCACCACCCCCTACGGCCACCGTATTGTTCAACAACAGCATTTTATGGTTTTTATTGTTGTTTTTGTAAATACACTTACATTAAATCCAATTAAGTGAATAAAAAACAACAACTACAAACACTTTTTTTTTCTCCCTTATCTTCAAGCAAATGCTCTTTGAAAACTCAAAATTAATTTTCGAGGTTTAAGCAAAAACCAATAAACAAAGCGTTAATAGAACGAGCTCCTTTGTTTTGTGATATAATGATTTAACATATTAAGACATTTAGTGCGATGTCTCGGTATTTAATTAAATACGTGTAGATATTAAGAGGCATTTGCAGAGCGTCCATTGGAGACAATAAAGAGGCTTATACTTGGTGTGCAGTTTAATCAAATATTAACCACCAGGGAGCGCTGCGCGATGTTTTCCCTCGATTGGCTTGGAACATAAGTGGAATTTTTGGAATGTTTTATGGGTACTGCGTTATCATTAAACTGGAAGTGTTTTCTTAATGATATTAAGGCTATATTTCGAGGAAAATAATGAGAGGAACTCTAGCTTTTTATTTGATTCTTAAGATGAAATGATGAGAAGATATAAGATAGTGGATTTAAGGCTTGTATTAAAAGCCATTTTTTTTTCAACTTTTTTGCTTTTATTGAAGAAAGTTTTTTCTTAAACAATTACGCGTTGAATTAACACGAAAGAAAAGCTGTAGTTTGTTTCTTAAATTAATTAAAGATTCCCAGTTTCCCTTTGAATTCTAAAAGAAAAATTAATTTAGCTTTTTACGCTAATTAAAATGTGAGTTTTTTTTAAATTAATTGTTAAGTTGGAAAAATGAAGTTTAACTTGGATATAAATTTTGCAAGTGGTTACATTCACCATCAAACAATGAAGAAAGGTATTTTTGTTTATTATTTCACTCTTTTTGAATAACATGTCTCCATAATAATATCCAATGTCTTAAAAATAATTTGTGCGTTTTTTTAAATCATTTATTTAATGTAGGTTTAAATACGCTCTTGTTTAACAATAGTAATTTTGTAAAATTAAAGAATCAAAATGATACTATTAAGTTCAATTTAATGGCAATGATTTTTAAGTAGTGTATTTTAATTGAATCAAAAATAGCACTTTTTGTCAATTAATATATTTGAGTAAGGAAATGAAATGTAACAGAAGGATGGCCTTTTTATTCATTATGGTTATCATGGATCGTCTTTTATACATCATATCCATCATGGTAATCATTGATGGTATTTTATTCGTCATATTTATCATGGTCATCATGGATGGTCTTTTATTAATCATATTCAACATGGTCATAGGTCTTTTATTCAGATTTTAACTTCACATCCAATTGATTTTCATTTAAAGTTTTTCTTTGTTTATATTATTATTTTACCACACTCACCCGTTTAGCTGTAGCTGGTAAGATACTACATAGCCCTGGGTACAGGAGTGTGAAAAAGAAAAAGAAATTAATAAATGTAAAATTAAGAACGAATAACATTAAATTGTAAAGAAACAAATTATTGGGTTACTGTTTTTATTTGTGGTTCAATATTTTATGCTGTGTCCTTTTTTGCACATGAAGAGTTTCGGCATTTCATTTACAGGTTAGATGAATGTATATTTTTGGCAAGTATATAATACTACTCATCAATCAAATTTGACAGCAAGCAAGCAGTGTTGTAGGTAGTTATATTACATGCAATTAGTGTTGTGTACTAATAAGAAAAAAACTGTCATTCAAATCTAATAGCAGATATTCCGTATCATATATAGTAAGACTCCTAAAATTAGTGAATGTCTGTGCGAACTTCACAGATAGAAACAAATACAGATGGATATGGACTACACCATGTTGGTAATCGGCCATGAGCTGAGAAATGTCTACTCTAATAAGAAGTTAGGGAAGCTTACACCGCCTCTTGACGAATTTTCATAAAAAATGAAAGATATATAAAAGTTTTGGAGAAGAAAGAGTTCTGCAACAAGTCGATGAAAAAAGTTATATTTTTCTCTGTAATGATTGAACAGGCTGGAGTTTCCGTCCGTTTTCCAAACTGAGTCAATTGTGGTTTCGTGTATCACGCTGTGTGATAATCATGATTTGCAGCAGAGGCGGCAATTAGATTCGGCGTAGACTCGAAAACTGTGAATATCTTCGACCTTGGAGTGAATTGCATTTGCGATTTAATTGTGAGCTTGTGATAAAATTTATATTTTTAATTTTCATTTCTTGTATATTAACCCAGAGTTCTGTACATTTATATATATATATATGTATAATACTTTTAAATAAAAGGGAATCTTAAAGCCGTTATAGGTCTAAGGACTGAGACGTTACAATATATACTTTAAATATAAATATATTTTATTTTGTGCTTTCTATTTTAAAGAGTACATAATTGTCCTACGTGGTATATATAAAAAAATATTTTTTATAGATGCTGTCTAGGACAATTATGTATTATTTAAAATAAATTTTAATTTAATTTTATGTAAAGAGTTGATTAATTAAAGAGAGAATTATTTGAACATACTTTTTTTTATTTAAAATTATAATTTCATTTCATGTACTCATCAAATAAAATTATAATTTAATTTCAATTTTATAATAAAACAAAATTATATTTAAATAAATTATCTTTTTTTAAACTTAAAGTGGTATGCAAAAGAGCACCAACTTTTTATGGTCTTGTCATTAACTACTTTGTTGTTTTTTCACTCTAAATTTTTGAAATTATCTTATTAAATCTTTTCATTTATTTAGTTAGAGATTGTCTGTTTGACAAAAAAAAATGTCCGACACTGTCACAATTCAAAATGTGTTGTTGGATTTGCCTTACATATGTTATAAGGCAAGTCCAACAATACACTTTGAATGTCTTACATAGTTTTATAAACGGCAATATGTGTCTGAATCATGACGTAAATGTTGAAATTTAAGAAAAAAATTTTATAGCTGAGTTTGCAAGATGTCAACTTAGCTTCATTGAATTCAGCCTTCTTTGAAACGGATTTGTGATGAATATATGTAAAAACAGGAATTTATTCTGAACATAATGTCATTTCAAACAGAGTTTATTCATGGCTTTTATATTGGACCGAATTTTATAGTAAGGAATATTGTCCATCACTGTCATATGTTTTTTCCTCAAACATCTTAGTAGTTAAAATAACTATGAGCCCTTAACATTTAAAGTAGTTATATTTACATTATAGTTGTAAGAAATCTGCAGGGAAATTATTTAAAAATTGTCATCAAAGAAATTTTTCATCAATGATCATCAGTGAAAGCTCATCGACGATTCACAAAAGCAAGTTCTGAAATCTACTTTTTGTATAAAAATATTCTATCATACATTATAATTATTTTATATAACTGCATTGAATGCTTATTTATTCTAAAATTCCTTTGATGGATTATTTAATCTTAGAAAATTTGAATTCATATAGTTTAATAAGTTTTGTCTGTAACGATGTCTTCAATCCATGATGTTAATTCAAAATAATTTAGTGCTATTACATATTATGGATTTTATTTTTAAAAGAAATAAAATCCAATGCATTGACTTTATTTATACTTGTGGGCAAAAGGTAACTGTAACCGTCGCCTTCAAGGTAAAATTAAATAAAAAAATTTAACATTTTAAATTCATTTTAACCCTTTCAATGGACTGAACGAGGCAAAGAACAGTATTTTATTTTTAAATAATCCAATACACATTAATAAAATCCAATACTCATTCTCGAAACCTGTGGGCACTTTCAAGGTAAAATTATTCATAAAAATTCACATTTTAAATTAATGGTAACCCATTCAGTGGCCTGAACGAGGTATAGAAGGGTTACGCTGTTCTAATCTCTAAACACTGACGTTCAAAAGCGTTTACTCCACAGCAAGAATTATTTTCTTAATTTAAACAGTCTAGTCATCAATGCCTCAACGTTGTGTGCGATCTAACAGAGAAAGTAACCATCAAGCTCATACCTTGGTGATAATAATTAAGAGAATTTTATAGAGATTTGCAGAATTACTGAAAATTTTTTAAAGAAATTGAGTATGGTCATAAGTTAATAAATATGTATACAACAGCACAACAATTATGAACGATCGTGCACTCTTCAGCACTGGAAGTTCTGAAATTGATAATGCAAAATGATTTCAAAGGCTTACAGAAACCTATCGAAGAAATATATCTCTCAAAATGTTAATCCATGCTGAATATCAAAAAGTACATAAAACCATAGGGAAGTTAATCGTACTCTAGCAATGCTATTTTTCAGGTCCTTGAGGATTATTGGTGATAGACAAGTTGCAGTTGTCCTCCAGAGAGCATTCCATACTTTCTCCAAAAGATTTAATTCTGGAGATCTGGTTATACACTCCATCCAACGATTATTCTAATTTTCCATAAATTCATCGACCCGATGAACTTATGTCGACACACTTTTTTATACATTAATATAAAATCTGACTAAATTTTCACATTACAAATATAGTGTATATCTTCAAGATGTTATCCCCAAATACTTATGATTTAATAGTGGTACAAGAAGTGGATTTTCTTGATAATAAAGATTAGAATGTAAATGTGTAGCAAGAGTATTTAAAGAGAATATTCTAATGAATTTAGAAAGTGAAGTTATTTAGAGCAATCGACATAGATTTTAAAACTTCGATATAGAATATATCGGTGGAAATCAAGTGAATAATAAAATATTTTTCGTTCAATAGAGTGCTAGTTGTAATTGCGCGCTTAAACGCTAAATGTGGTAATCTGATCCAATAATTATTAATTTCTTTAAAAAAAATATGAAACAATAGTATATTTTTTGTGTGTATCAAACTCTTTTCATATCTTATTTGGAACCATTAAATAAAGAATTTGAAATATATAAAACTTTAATTTGCCCTTATTTTATTTTTACATTAATCACTTAAAAATGTGTAAATATCAAAGTACAATGTTTTTTGTTAGTGCGTTCAAATTTCAGTTGAAAAAATCGCCAAAATTGGTAACCTATTTCGCCAACTGAGCTGGGTTTAGTTTGGTTTGTCGCTCTACGGTCACGTTTTTCACACTTTGGGCTAATCATACAGGGACATTCAGTTAATGTGCATTACTACTACTACACTACACCACATCACTGTGCCTAGAGCTGAGATGCCCTTATACAGTTTGGGAAGGATGTGTGTGAGAAGTCTGATTGGACTCTGTGACGCTCTAGAGCGTCACTCAGTGAGAGTATGAGACCGGTACCTACGGCTTAAAGTGAATTCCGAACCACTACAAACATCTATGACACCACCTGGATTCCAAACCCAAAATCTGTGGTAGCCCCATGCCATCAGGTCCCAGTTAATGAGGATTTAGAACCACTGACAAACATCCATGTCACGCCAGGATTAGAATTTGAAAGCTCGTGGTGCCAAATGCCAGAGAGCTAGCCAATTGGCCATACGACCACAGCTAGGCTATGAGCAATAGCACTATGAGATATTAAGATTTACATTACTATCTATAGTTAAATTTTGAGCCTACATTTATGTTTTAAAACAAGTGGCATCTATTCAAATAAAATATACATTCGTATAATATTTAATAGTAGTTCACTCAGAAATTTTAAAAATTCAAATGCATAATTAATTTACGATAAACCTGAAAAAAAGGTTTATAAAAAAACATTTAACAAAATAAATTGTTCAAATTTTTGTCACTGAAAAATTGCATATACAATTCCCCGAAGAACTTTACGGACGCGAGTTTCACTACACCCAACGTTCTGCTGTCATATGTGACCAGGACCTATGGCTTAATGTGGATTCCGAATCACTACAAACAACTAGGGCACCACCGGGATTCCGAACACGAAACCTGTGGAAACGAGCGCCAGAGCGCTAGCCACTCTGTCTTCAGACCCCAGTTAATGCGAATTCAGAACCAGTAACAAACATTCGTGTCACCGCCGGGAATCGAACCTGAAAACTAGTAGTACCAAAAGCCAAAGAGCTAGCCAATTGGCCATGAGGTCACAACTGATCTATGAGCAATAGCCCTATAAAGCGTTAAGATTTACATTACTACCTCTAGTTCTTCTTCTGTCAATATTTATATTTAAGAACAAGTAATCTCCATTCAGATAAAAAATATACATTTGAATACTTTTTTTATTAGCAGTTCACTCAGACATTTAAAAAAGTGGGATGCGTAATAGTGGGATATTTTATTATGGGATACTTTATAAATATTTTTTAAAATTATTGTTATAATTTTAAAAAATATTTATAAAATATCTTTAACAAAATAAATTTCTTAAAAATTATAAAACATGTTATTTTCTGTTTCTTGAAAAATTGCATATTAAATTCCAACAATCAAAATTTTACTTTTAAGAAAACCATCCCAATTTTCGAAAACTTTTCATCCGTACATAATCTGAAAAATTCTTACCACAAAGTTTAAAAGTCAAAAGAGTTGTAATTTCAGATTCAAAACTTTCTCCTAGGCTATCATTACAAGCTTTCCCACCAGTCACGTGACCGCCGAATAATTCTTGGTTGGCAGACACAATCGTCACGGAGGAATCGTTCTTTTTCCGGTGGCTTGTCATCTAGCGCGACCTGCAATCGGAGAAATATTTCGCCATTTGCATTCCGGGACCGCCCTTTTCGGAGAATGCCCTCGGATAAACCAGAAGGGTTTTGCAAGCCCCCCTTCGAAGGTCGTGCAGGGGTCTACCACGGGTAATTACTCACTGGATGATGAATGAGCCTAATTAGGTGGAAATATTTCAGACGATGGGGACAAAACTCCGAACAAAGAAGACTGCATTTGTGTGAATTCAGTGGCAACGCTATGAATGGATCGTTTGCAGTGGAAACACTGTGAGAGCGGTGAAGATTTCTTTCTCGACTTCGGAATCGAATACTTTTGGCGTTCGATTTGATTTTTTTTGTTCTAAAAGATTTTGATTTTGAGAAACAAAACGTCATTATCGGAAATATTTAACAAGCGAAATCAATAAGGCTGCACTGAAAGAATAATCTATTTTTAAATGAATTGGCTTGAAGCTGAATTGGACGTCGTTAGTTTTCATCCGATATATTGCAGTTAGTTTTAAATGGGGCCTATTTGAAAATGGATGGCCAAATTGCTCATGAAATTTAATTTACAATTTACTGAAACATAATCGAGTTTAAAAGTTTTATACAAAGCTAAAATGATGAATTATTTGATGACTATGAATGGATGAATATTTATTATTTTAAAATGCTATGTTTTTAAAATTATTCAAAAGTTAAAAGGAAAAATTATTTATTATTTTCAAGTCAAGATAGATGTAATTATTTATTGTTTATAGTTAGAAAACTTTGAAAAATTGTTGTTGTTTTTGTTGTTCTAATGCATCTGACAATATAGAGACATTTAATCGTTATGCCATAAGCAAGGGCTGCAATAGCTGTTATTCATTTAGCACGTGTAGCTTGAAGATATGCACTACCCCCACCACGTCCTCCTCATATTAAAAGGCACCTATTGTTTCAAAGTGGATTCCTAACCACTACAAACATCCTTGGCACCTCCAGAACTCGAACCCAAAACTTGTGGTACGAGCGGCCATCAGTCTTTTTCATAAAGTGTAAAAGGTTTAATTAATTTTCTGCATCTGCATATGTTTTCTGAATTTTTGATGAAGCCTATTAATTTAGAATGGGATTTAAAAACTAATTTTTAAATACTATTGACTTGATTTTTAGGGATTATCGTTTTATTTTTTTTGTACATCAAAAAGTGCTGCTTTTAAGAAGAGAAATTGTTGTACTCGTAGAAATTAAATTATTGTAAAATTATTGTATAAAAATAGAAAATTGAACTATATATTTTTAAAATTAAAAATGATTTTTTTGTCTTGTAATAATTATTTTCTGGATTTATAAATTAAATTTTTAGTTGTTTTGGTAAAAAACATTTCTGATTAAATTGCATTTCTCAAATATTTTTTTTTATATATTTATTGGAAATAGTGTTAAAAATCTCATATTTGTCTTTAAGATTAAGTTACTGAAGAATATTTGTATAAAAGTTTATCAGGAAAAAAAAAAAAAAGGCAAAACAGATTTCTAAGTTTAAATTAATATTACTTTTAATTTCAAAATAGTTCTCTCAAATTTCTCATTCTTAAAGAAAATACAATTTACTTTATAAACTTATATATTTGTAATTTTCTTTTATAAAAAAAAAAAAAAAAAAAAAAAACACAAATTTAATCACAAACAGAAATACTTTTTTTTAAATTATTTGACATTTATTGATTTTCAGTAAAGATTATCATCATATCATTTTATTATATATTTTGTATTTCTGCATACTTATATCAAGAGACTAAACATAAAAAAAAAAAAAAAAACACAAATTTAATCACGAACAAAAATACTTTTTTAATTCATTTGACTTTTATTAATTTTCCAGCACAGATTATCATCAAGTATCATTTTACAATAACAACCAGATTTATATATTTTTTTTCTAATTTCCTCGTAAAGCCATTTTAATTTGACTGCTCAAATTCCACTCCTTCCTGCACATAGTCAAAAGAAGAAAAAAAAACAGTAAAGAACGCCATTATAATTGCTGTGTCTTCATAAATATAGCTTGAATTTCGTGAAAAAATTACATATTTTATGTATGATCTTTTATCGCCAAAGTGTCCTAAAAAATTATATTTTAGCATTTATCCCACCGGAAGGGTTGTAGCATTCCATTTCTAGGACAAAGGAATGTATATTTTTAATAAGCTCATTATAACAACATACCACTCAAATTCAACAACAGATAAGTGTTGTGGATAAAGGTTTATAATACATGAAAATAACATTTATTGGATATTACATGAAATTAGCGTTTTGTATTAATGAGAACAGCCTGTCACTAAAATCTCACAGCAGATAATCAATGTCATGGATAATGGGACATCGTGAAATTAGCGAATTTCTGTTCAACTTTCACAGGTCGAAAACTACGGATTGAATATGAACTATACCATGAGTTGTTCCATCGTGATGGGTGATCGATCATGAGCTGAGAAATGTCTACTTCATCGAGAAATGAGCGAAACTGACCCCGACTCTTGACGGAATTTCTTAAAGGGAAGTTTTTGGAGAAGAAAAGAGGCAGTGTTTTCCAAAATCAGCACTTGTGGTTTCCTGTATCATGACGATTCCTGTTTCCTGTATCACGAGCGATAGAATGTGGGACCTTCATATGTCAAAACAATTACAGATCGAACATGGACTACATCATGAGTGATTGGTGATAGACCATGCACTGAGAAAAATATACCCAATGAGAAGTGAGCGAAGCTTATCTCCTCTATAGACGGATTGCTTTAAATTAAGAGTTTTGGAGGAGAAGGAAAAAGTGTTGTGTTTTTCTTTGAAGTGATTGAACACGCCGGAGTTTCCGCCTGTTACCAAAGTGAGCACTTTGTAGTTTCGTGTATCACGACGTGTGATTATAAAGATCTGCAGCATATCACGTCTTTAAAATTCGTCGTAGATTAAAAAGAATTCCATTCTTGGAGTGAACTGCACTTGTGAATCAAATTTAAATCTGTAATTTTTATTGTTTTGTAAATAATAAATTGTAATAACCCAGAGTTCTGTATATATAATAATGCTTGTAAATAAAAATTAAAGTGTTCCCATGAACCTGAATGCGGCCTTCTTCTTGAAGCCGCTGTAGGTGCAGTATAGGCTGAGATGTTACAATATTATTTTTGCTCACCCAAAAAATTTCATTATGATGAGTAACATGTACCATAGCTACTGGCAATATGACATTTGCATATTTCAATCGAATGTTTCCGAGTATTTGCACTTAATTAGTTGCATTCATCATTAATAATAATTGTATGACTGAAAGTTGCATTTGGCTGCTCATAATTAAATAATACACAGGCATAATTATTTTTTATTTATTTTATTTTTCAATTTTTATTGTAAAGATAAATAGTTTCCATTTTATTTATGTTATTTGTACTGAATTAGTTGCAATACTCATTAACAATAATTGTATGACAAAAAATTGCATTTGACTACTCATAATTTAATAATGTATTTTTAATTTAGTAATAATGTATTTTTAATTTAATTAGTTTTTTTTTTTTCATTTTATTTTTATTTTTATTGTAAAGATAAATAGTTTCCATTTCATTCAGAGTATTAGCTTTTAATTAATTGCATTCCTGATCATTGATTGTAAGATTGGAAGTTGCATTTGACTGTTCATAATTTAGTAATATTCAGGAATAAATATTTTTAATCAATTTACTTTTTATTGTTATTTGAGTAAAGATAAATATTTTCAATTTCATTCTCAAGCATCATAATAAGCATCATTTTACAATAACAATCATGTTTGTATTATTTTTTCTCTGTTTTTCTGCAAAGCAATTTCATTTTGACTGTTCCAATTCTACGACAAACTGAAAAACATTCTCCCTACATCTAAACCTACACAGTTCTATTAAAAAGCACAAAAGAACACCAAAAAGGATTACGTTACTGTACCTTTGTGAATCTAATTTGATTCTTTTGACAGTTTATATCTTTTATTTAAACTCTGTTCTAGGCAACGTTTTCATAAAACGAATTTACATTCTTTCGTCCACCCCAGAAAATTTTATTATCATGCAAAACTCATCCTAGAATGCCTTTCCTATGACTACAATAGCTCCCCGACCATAATTCTTTTATTTTTTCAATGCAATGATTCGCAGTATTTGGACTTAATTGGTTGCATTCATCATCAACGATAATTGTTGGGGGAAAAGTCCATTTTAAAGGAAGCGTGCGTTTTTAATGATATGCACCCGGCAAAAGGTAGAATGGTGTTTTAGCTTTTTAAAAAGAAGTTTCAATTTTGCATTTATGGGATGTAGAGTCAGAAAAAAATGTTGTTCGTAATTTTCACGGAATATTGAGTAATTTAAGGCCGTTTGTTAGTAGTGAATATACGCTGTACAGTTAAAAGGGATACGTATTTTGATTTTTCTATCTCGAATATGTTTTTAACAATCAGAATTTCCGCATTTTCTTATTTACTTATTTTTATGTAAATAATTCTATAGATTACCTTTTTCAATAAAAATTTTTACTAGATTTAGACTTATGAGATATCGCTTAAAATATAAATGTAATTTCAAGAAATTTAAAAAAAAAGAATTCCTTTAAAAATAAATTTTAATTTATAAAACCATTAATTTTAAGAAATATTTTATATATTAAATTATATTATATGTATTAAATTTATACATATAAAATAATATATTTTCAATTTTTTTATAAATTTAAAATTTTGTTTTTTTAATTATAATAATATTTGTATTCTTTTTCACTGTTTTCTTAAAAATAAACCATTTAATTTTTAGAAACTAAATATTTTAACAATTTTAAACCTATAAATTTTAATAGTATGATTATAAAAAAATATTTGACAAAATCCTTTCAGAATTTTTCTTGTTGTTTTTTTCTTAAATTAGCTAAACTCTGTTCTTAGAATTAAAGATATTAAAAGAGTATAGTTGCATTGATTATAAAAAATGCTTAACAATTTATGTAGCTAAAATGAACTAGTTCTTAGAATTAATGATAATAAAAGAGTATAGTTGCATTGATTAAAAAAAAATGCTTAACAATTTATGTAGCTAAAATGAACTAGTTCTTTAATAAAAGAGTAATTAATGATAATAAAAGAGTATAGTTACATTGATTATAATAAATGCATACAATTTATGTAGCTAAAGTCATAGTTCTTCTTTGTTTATCAATCTTTATGTCACATGTTTTGGTAATTATATAAAAAATTCAGGATAATTTCGGGAATATTACTGAATTCTGTTTCATATATTTATATATATGTCATTTTTGTGATAAATTTTTTATACAATGTTAATAATTCTTGGCATCGATTTCCATGTCCTCAAATATTTAGAAAACTTCGTAAACATGTTACGAAGATTAGTTAATAATTCCGAGAACTCCTTCTTCTCAAGTGATACTAACTATATTTAATGTGTTTATTGATGAAAATGTTATTTTTCTCATAACCCTGATCATTTTGTATGAAATATAATAAAAAAAGGAAAAAGTTTATATGAATGAATATTTTATTTTTTATCGGTTTGATGGGAAAATTAATAAGAAGAATGTTTTATAAATGCGAAATACTCAATAATTTTTTTTTGTATTTATTCACAGCTCAAAAATGAACCATTTCTGTTCGAAAATCGTTTTATGTTAATATACATTTTTCTTCCTTCGTACCAACAGCATAGAGTAATAATAGAGAACAGTAAAGATTGTTGCCAAATGTCTAGTTTCAAAGCCAATAATCATCACATACATTGGACGTCAAAATAAAAGTTACGTGAGGTATATGATGGTAATTTGGGTTAAATTGTATGTCATTGTAAAAAGTTTACCAATACATATTTTTGTTGAAAAAGTTGTTTGGAAATACAGTTAACGTTGCAATCATGTTTTACATTTTTCTACCTTCGCATCAACAGCATCAGGTAGTAATAGCCAACAGTAAAGTTTGTTGCCAAAAGTCGCCAAAACTAACATTGTACATACTGAACTTCATAAAAAAGAAACAATACATTCCAAATACTTCAATACAATAACTTCATCAAATGAAAAGTAAAGGTATATGATAATGATAATTTATGTTAATGTATAAATCATTGTGAATAGTTTACCAATAATGTTTTTGTTGAAAAAGTTGTTTGACATACAACTAACATTGTGGCTATGTTTTACATTTATCTACCTTCGCATCAACATCATAGAGTAGTAATAGCCAACAGTGACGACTGTCGCCAAGCTAACATTGTATATGACGAACTTCAAAGTAAAAGTTACGTGAGATATATGATAATGATAATTTGATTTAATATATATATCATTGTAAATAGTTTACCAATAAAAGTTTTTATTAAAAAAGTTGTTTGCAAAATACTACTAACGTTGTGGTTATATTTTACATTTTTCTACCTTCGCCTCTACAGCATAGAGTAGTAATAGCCAACAGTAACGATGATCGCCAAACTAACATTCTATAGGTTTAATTTCAAAGTAAAATGTACGTGAATGTTCCGTGAATAAATATGACAATGATAATTTGGGCAAATGTATATATCAAAATAAATAGTTTATCAATAAATGTTTTTGTTGAAAAAGTTGTTCAGAAATACGTACTAATTTTGTGGTTACGTTTTCATATCTTGCAATTATTCATTATATATAAAAATATTTTTGTTATTTTAGTTCATTAATTTATTTAAAATTCAAAACTATTTTCCTTTAAAAATAAACCAAAAGGTAAAATTTTGAAAATGTTTTCCTTAATTAACAGAATTATCTTTCGTATCATTTATTTATTTAATAGAATCACTTAAAGACAAGCATAAAATAAGCTCAAAATGTTTACCAAACAAAACGAAAAATACTGTTAATAAAATATTGACATTGTTAATAAAATGATCATTAATCATCTTTTTTTCAGCATAAGCTGTAATTTAATCTTTGTAAATTTATACAGAGAAAATGATATTCAATAACAAGGCAATTAAATAAATCTGACAATTTTTTTTTTAAAATAAAGCTATTTTATTATAAATGATACTAATTTGTATCTTTTATATTCAAAAAGGAATAATTTAGTTAATATCTTCCAATTTGATGGTAAATATATTTTTGTTCTTCTGTAGGCTAAAACTGCTTTATATACAAATATGTTGTAAATATGTATATATATATATACAAATCTAGCGCTACTGAATAAGTTTGTAAAAGTTCCTGGTATATAAAAATAACAAACCAAGGGTGGTCGAAAACGTCGGTTAGAAAAAATATCAATCTAGGTTTAAAAAAGGAATTAAAAATATTTTTAATTATTAAAATACGATGTTAAATTTATCATTTTCATTATTAAATCTAAATCTTTATTTATCTGGCAGTTATTTCTTGATATTGTTATAACAAATTTTATGAAGCAATGAATATAAAGTATAAATAAATAAATCATAACGTAATATATTTTTACACAGTTATGATAATAATGTAATTTTTATAAATAATGTTATAATACATTTTATAAAACAATCAAAATTAATTATAAATAAGTAATTCATAACGTAATTTAATTTTATAAAATATTGAATTTCTTATGAAAATAAGTAATTGTTTATTTAGAATTGAATTGAATTTCAAATATTTTCATTTAAAGAAATTGTTTTTCAAAATTTATTTAGACCTATTCAGTGAAAGAAATAAAACTCTTAAATCCTGAATATATGTACAAAAGACATTTATAACTGCTACATACATATTTCTATCCATATATTAAATTTTCTGCATTTGATTGGTAAAGCTTTTAACATAATTTAACCATTGTAAATACAATTATTTTACATGGAAATATTTCATCATCTATTTATTTTCAAAACCAATTTGAGTTTTACATATATTTATCAACACAAATCTGAATAATTATCAACCATTTCAACTTCTCTTCATACTTGTTTCCAATCCAAACAACAAACGGAAATCTGAATACTTAATTTCGTCCAAATAGTAATCGAATCATGATTCCAATTATACCCCTATTAAGCAAAGGAATTAAAAAACGTGAACCAATCTTGATTAAAAAGAGAAAAAAAATTTAAATGGTTGTTATTACCCATCTTTGTGATAAATTTTCGCGATTTTCTAATTAGAAGGTATCAGAGAACGTTGCCTATCAGATCTGGAGTATCCATACTTAATTAACGGCATTTTTCTCCCAGGGTAATTACAGGATGAAGAACTTTCTGTTGCCTATTCTTGACAACTGATTATTGACACAATCTTTGAAGAATCGGACGACAATTAAATAATTTCGTCAGTTTAAAAATATGAAAAGAATTAGAAACGGAAATTGTTGTGTTCGTTAGATATTTAACATTATCAACTTGTTTGTGATTCTTTACAGAAGATGTTAGAATGGTTGTTTGAAAAATAAGAAATTGGATCAGATTGTTTCTGTGGAAAAAGGACTTCACTGTTATATATATTTATATCTTATATACATAATTTTTCTGTACATGTGTTATCACTGAACTCCTGCTAAACGTTTGGAACAAATTTTGATTAAATTTTTTATATGTGTTGAGTAGGTCTCTAGATGGATTAGATTTACAGTTGGACCCGGTAGGTGGCGCTGTAATTGGATTCTTCTGTAGGTGTGTTTGTCACAGAACACTCTCCTAAACGGTTTCTTCGAATTTGATGAAATTTTTTGTGTGTGTTTGAGTGACTCCCTGGATGATTTAGGTTCACAATTGGACCTGGTAGAAGGCTCTGCAATCGGGTTCTATTGTACGTGTGTTTGTTAAAGTTCTCCTCTTAAACGGCTTGACCGATTTTGATGACATTTTTTTCTTGTGTTTGGAAAAACATAGAGATTTTTCTTTTGCTATCCTTTTTGTTGTAAGTTACCATCAGATGGTACTGCAGTGTATAGTCTTCTATACAGTTCATTTAATCGCTAAGAAAATAGATAATGATTTGCATTCGAGTATGGAAAATATGTTCGCACTTTATTGTTACTTGCCAGCAGGTGATGCTGCAGCATTTGATCTTATATACCATTCAAAAGATATCCATGAAAATTATTGTGCGCATATATCGGAACATTGATAGTATATTCGCGATATGTAATTTTCTACAATGCATTTTTTGGAAGGAAAACGATTGACGGGTTCTGCTAATATATATAAATGCATATAAGACTCTTATAACTGCTTCTTACATATGTACATCCATATATTAAATTTTGTGCATTAGCTTGTCAAATATTTCACGTAACTTAACCATTGTAAATACAGTTATTTTATATGGAAAATTTCTCAATCCATCTATTTCTTAAAACAATTTAAATTAACACATTTTAACAATAGAAATCTAAATAATTATCAACCATTTCAACTTCTGTTTATAACAATTTCTTCCCAATCCAAAAGCAACAACAACAAACTAAAATCTGAATACTTAATTTCTTCCAAATAGTAATCGAATCATGATTTCAATTATACCCACATTAAGCAAAGGAATTAAAAGACGTGAACCCATCTTGAAAAAAAGGAAAAAAAAAAATATGATGGTTGTTATTAGCCATCATTGTGATACATTTTTTCCCGCCATCCTCTTCTAATTAGACTGCATCAGAGAAACACTGCCTATCAGTTCTGGAGTATCCATACTTAATTAACGGCATTTATCTGCCAGGGTAATTAGAGGATGAAGAACTTTCTGTTGCCTATTATGGCACGCTCTTTGAAAATGCAGGACGACAATTAAATATTTTCGGCAGTTTAAAAATGTGAAAAGAATTAGTAACTAAAATTGCTGTGTTTGTTGAATATTTAATATTATGATCTTGTTTGTGATTCTTTACAGGAGAACTTGGAATGGTTCCTTAGAAAACATGGAATTGGTTTAGATTGTTGCTTTGAAAAAACGACTTAACTTTCCTAACGTCATTTTTCTTCAATGCACATATGTTTGTCACTGTACTCCTCCTAAACGGTTGGACCGATTTTGATGAAATTTTTATGTGTATTTTAGTGGGTCTCTGGACGGTTTAGATTTACAATTGGACCAGGCAGGTGGCATTGCAATCGGGTTCTTCAGTACATGTGTTTGTCCTTGAACTCCTCCTAAACGGTATGACCGATTTTGATGAAACAATTTGATACAATTAGACATACGGTTATTTTATGTGGGAAAAATTTATGCATGCATCTATTTTCTAAAATAATTTAATTTATACATATTTTAACAAAAGAAATCTAATCAACATTTTCTCAGCATTACAATTTATGCCAAATCCATTAACAAATATAAACCTGAATACTTAATTTCTTCCAAATAGTAATCGAATCATGATTCCAATTATACCCATATTAAGCAAAAGGGATTAAAAGACGTGAACCCATCTTGATTAAAAGGAAGAAAAAAAAATTATTATGGTTGTTATTAGCCATCATTGTGTTCTCCCTTTCCTAATTAGACAGCATCAGAGAACACTACCTATCAGTTTTGGAGAATCCGTACTTAATTAACGGCATTTATCTGTCTGGCTAATTAGAGGAGGAAGAACTTTTCTGTTGTTCATTATGGCACGCACTTTGAAAAATACGAAGGACAATTAAATAATTTCGGCAAGTTAAAAATGAGAAAAAGAACTAAAAACTAAAATAGTTGTATTTATTATATATTTAACATTATCATCTTGTTTGTGATTCTTTACAGAAGAATTTAAAATAGTTGTTACATATATATATGTATATAATTCTCTTGTAAATGTGCTTATCACAGATCTCTTCCTAAACGGCTTGACTGATTTTGATAAAAATTTTTGCGTGTGTTTGACAAAACATGCAGAATGCTTTTATGCTATCCCCTTTATTGTCACTTGCCACCACATGATGCTGCAGCATTTCATCTTCTACACCGTTCAAACGATATCAATGAAAATTAGTTATGCACATACATTGGAACATGGAGAATATATTCGCAATATACGAATTTTTACAAAGCACTCTTTTTGGCAGGGCAACCTATATGGGGTTCACTAGTGTATATATATATATATATATATATGTGTGTGTGTGTATGGATATATATTTATATATATATAAATATATGTACATCCATATATTAAATTTGATGCATTAGATTGGAAAAGGTTTTCACATAATTTAATAATTTGGAAAAAGTTATTTTATAGGGCAAAATTCCTGCATCCATCTATTTTAAAAAGCAATTTAAATTATGCATATTTTAACAACAAAAATCTAAATATATATCATCCACTACAACATTTATTCATTGCAATTTCTTGACAATTCAAAAAAAAAAAAAAAAAAAAAAAATACACACCTAAATCTTGAATATTTAATTTAACAAGCTTTTTACACAATTTCAACATTGGGAATGCAGGTTTTTTTTATGAAAACATTTCTGCATCCACCTATTTTTGAAAACAATTTATATTATACTTATTTTATCAATTAAAATCTGAATCTAAATAATTATCAAACATTTCTCCTTCTTTTCATATTTGTTCCCAATCCAAAAACAACAACAATAACTACACCCGAAAATCTGAATACTTAATTTCTTCCAAATAGTAATCGAATCATGATTTCAATTATACCCACATTAAGCAAAAGGAATTAAAAGACGTGAACCAATCTTGATTAAAAAGAAAAAAAAAATACGATGGTTGTTATTAGCCATCATTGTGATAAATTTTTCTCTCTTTCCTAATTAGAAGGCATCAGAGAACACTGCCTATCAGTTCTGGAGTATCCGTACTTAATTAACGACATTTATCTGTCTGGCTAATTAGAGGAGGAAAACTCTTTGTTGTCCGTTATGGCATCTGCTTTGAAAAATCCGGAAGAAAATTAAATGATTTCGCCAGTTTGAAAAATTTGAAAAGAATTAGAAAATGAAATAGTTGTGTTTGTTAGATATTTAACATTATTTTCTTGTTTGTGATTCTTTACAGAAGAATTTATAATAGTCGTTTGGAAAACATAGAATTGGATTAGATTGTTGCTTTGAAAAAAATGACTTAACTGTTATATATATATATATATATATATATATATATATATATATATATGTGTGTGTGTGTGTGTGTGTGTGTGTGTGTGTGTGCGTGTGTGTGTGTGTGTGTGCGTGTGTGCGTGTTGGTATTCTCTTTTTGTTCACGTATGCTTACGAATGTAAGTATACATAACCAGAAAAGAGAATATATGTGTATGTGAATTAGTATTTATATACTAATTCGTTAATCAAATCTCAAAAAAGATAGCAGACATATTTGTTCCCAAATCATTTCTGGCTTAGGGACGAATATATCAAATCATGTATATTGAATCATGTCTAATCATTCTTTGAATTATTTCTACAAAAATCGAATAATGTAAGCTAATGCATCGTTGCTAGAAAAGAAACCTTATTATTTAATATTATCCATCTTTTGCAATGCGCTAAAAGTTTTTCTTTCATCTGCTAATCCGTTCATTTTATGAAGTATTTATGTTTAATTAACAGTATTTATCTTTCATGATAATTACAGGGGAGATACATTTAATTCGTCTAGTATGGTACATATTTTCAGAAGAAATTAGACAGAAATTTCGATTGCATAAAACTGTGTGATAATACTAGTAACTGCTGTTGCCATGCTTGTTTGAATCTCAAATATTTTAATGTTGTTTGTGAGTTTTTAGGAACGTTTTTTAAGAATATCTATCTTTGAAAAATTGCAATTGATTCTTATTAGTTTATTATCAAGGCATATAGAAGGTGGATATAATTTATTACAATGGATTTCGTCCAATTTGTACATTTGAAGGTGCTAACTATAAGAAGTCCATTAACAGCTAATAACTACTGCACTAATACTAGCTGTTTTATAACATATTCAGTTTAAAATTTGACAATTTACTTTATATACGTATTGATGATTTGGTTAAAAGTGATTAAATTATATTGATATTTTTGGATAAATCAATATTAATTAAAAAAAATATATGTGTTATTATATTATATTCGTATCTAATGTAATAAAAAAAATTAGCAGAAAATCTCTTGTTTAAAATATAATTTTATGATTTTATGAGATTATGTCGAATTAGGGGATCAAAACTACAATTAAAGCTGACCATAGTTTAATTTCTGTAGGTTTGTTTGTTTGCCAGTATTGAAAAATAAAGTTTATCCAAAATTTTGATTATAGCTTTATTTTAATTTTATTTATTTCGATATCTCGATTATTTCGGTATTCGATGTTTGATATCATTATTCGATTTTATTTAATTTCGATATTCTACGTTTTTATTTCAACATTTTTTATTTCGATATTCGGTATTTTTTTTTATTTCAACGTTTTGATTTGATGTTCGATTTTATTTTATTTCGATAATCGATATTTTTATTTCAGCATTTCGATTTTATTTTATTTTGATATTTGATATTTTCATTTCTATGTTTGAATTTCAATATTTTATTTATTCATATTTATTTTATTTTTTGATTCGATTTTATTTATTTTTCAGCTTGGAATAAACTACAATACATACAATAGTATACATATTAAAAAAATGACATTTATTAATTATTACACATGTAAATTTGAATACTTAATTTAATAACTATGCTGCATCCACCTATTTTACAAAACAATTTAAATTATACATATTTTGACAATTGAAATAAATCTGAATAATTATCAACCATTTCAACTTCTGTTCAAAACAAAATTCCCAATTCATAAACAACAACATATCTGACATAACAATCTGAATACTTAATTCTTCCAAATAGTAATCGAATTGATTCCAATTCCCACATTAAGCTAAAACACTGAACTAATCTTGATTAAAAAAGGAAGACATTCATTATTAAATCTTGCTTCAAATACATCTTGTTCAAATTTTCAATCGTTAATAAAATACTTTTATTCATCCACTAAAGTTCAAATACATTTTTTTTGAACTTGTAGTGGATACATTTGATGTTAATACAGTTTTTCAAATATTAATTCATTAATTAAATTTAATTAATTGATTTTTAGTTTTTTTTAGATTTAAGTTACATATATCTACCAATAGATGGCGCCAGATAAACTTAAAAAATGAGTGAAAATTATTTAAAAAAAGACTTTCTGCAATATAATGAAAAAAAAAAGTAGGAATTGGCTTTAATTTTTTTTTTTATATTACTTGTTTTTGAATATCGGTGTCTATGATACGTTACTGTGATCGAAACCCGTATATAAGCCGAAATTAAAAAACAATTCCTCTAACGTTCACTATTAACGGTATTCTATTACTATTTGCTGATGTACGTTTTGGTACTTTTGCATTAGCCGTGCGCAAATCTGGTTAAGATGAGATTTTTCATTTTAGCGACGACTTAACAAACCAGCAATATAAACAATTGTGGAAATAAAACAACTTTTTAATTATTTTTTTTTTCATTAACTTAAGAAATATAGACTAAAAAAATATAAAAAGGTATTATATTTAGCGATAATTAGTGACTTATTGCTTGCACCCGGCTAAAGAAAGAGTTTTTTGTGAGATAAATGGCCCCGTATATAAGCCGACATCCATAATTTAGCTTTAAAATTATAAACATTATCGGCTTTTACAGAATTAGTTTTCTTTTTATATACTTTAAAAAAACATGACAGTGCATGTGATAATGTATATATGCATGTAAATAAAAGTAATTATAAAAAATTACTTATAATCATGAACTAATCCTGTTATTAGAATAATTATAATCATTATGCAATGAATTTTGTTTTTAAAAATATATAAATAAGAATTTAAATACTCATTTAAAGACATTCATAACATTATTTACTTAGATGGAAAACCGCTGAAATTCTATTCAAATTCCTGCAGTAACAAAATATCCTTTTATTCAATAAGATCTATATTTATTATAATTAAAAGCTACTCTTTTATTTCTCACACAATTTGCCAGTTACAAAGGATACAAACACATCCAGACAAACAAGTGATTTAGTATTAAAACGATGGTTTTAAACACAAATGAAAACACAAAACTAAAACTCAAAGCATCTATCATTGTAAAACTAAAAGACAAATGTTTTGTTCCTGATTACTTATCTCTTTTTATTTCTGAGGGGATGTCTGGATTGAATTTTCCATCTCATTTGATGTGCTTCAGTTACAGAACTCCATTATATTTGTTCGAGGTTTTCTATTTTGAAATGGATTTTTCTTTAATATTCCTTTCTCAGAGATAGTTTCGCACTGTTTTATGTGGGATTTAAAATGAAATTTTACATCATGAATTGTTGTTCATGAATGGAAATTTCCGTAAATACTCATGGGTTCGTCTTGGGTTTGTATAAAATGTCCTTATGATAAGGAAGAGGGCAAAAATAAATAAATAAAATAAAATAATTTCAAAATTGTACATTATCGCCCTCAAAGTAAATCATTAAAAATGAGACACAAAGAATGTAACATAATACGTAATACTTTTGTTGTTAAATCAAAATAATGAAATTGTATAAATCATACTATATATATATGTGTGTGTATGATTTATATGTTACAATTCAATGGAAATTGAATATACGAGTAATTTGATTCACAAGTGAAATTCAAAACAAAGGTCCTAGGTTTTCAGAGTTCTCGACTCTAAGACAAATCTCAAATACTGCGCCGTGTGATAATTAAGGTCTGCGGCAGATCTTAATTATCACACGGCGTGATACGTTAAGTCACAAGAAGCTCACTTTTAAGACAGGTGGGATCTCTAGCCTGTTCAGTCATTTAGGAAGAAAAAGACAGCACTTCTAGTCACACTTCTTCTCTAAAAACCCTCCCTTTAATAAAATCCGTCAGGATGGATTCTCTCACTTTTCATTGGATTCGACATTTTCTCAGCACATGGTCTATCACCAATCATGATACAACAACTCATGGTGCCCATATCATATCAGTAATTTTTGACACGTAAGGGTTGAACATATAATCTCTAATTTTATGAGGTCTCCTCATCCATGACACTATACTTGCTACCAGATTTGAGTTACATTTTGTTTCTCTTAGTACAAAGCATTCATTATGTATAATATAAATTTTCACAACACTGCTGATCTGCTGTCAAATTTGAATGATAATTCGTTATTATGCACTTTCTATATATATATATATTACTGAATAAACCCGATACATATATAACCCGATAATGCAATTTACTTCTAGTAATTCACCCAGAGTTCGAAACTTCTATGTGAGCCGAAATAAAGAAAGCCATAAACTCAAAAAGTATATGAATTCCAATACGGAATGCAATGAAGATATGCATCCATTGCGTGAATGTGAATATAATAAACTATTCGGAAACTCAGAATGAGTCACAAATTTGAAGGATTGGTGTCGTCTTTTTACTTTTCTTTATGAAGGTTGCATCCTAAACACCCAAAATTGTAAGTTAAAAGATAAAATTAGTTGAATTTTACTTTTCCATTGTATTGCTATGTGCTAATTATTTATGGTATTCTTTGTTGTTGTTGACTATTCCTCAGTATCCGGCAGCGCATTGACACCTCATGAGTAGTCTGCTCTTAATTCTCATTCCCACATAGGTGAGAAGCTCTAAAGATTCACTCGGCAGGCAAGAAAATTTTTCGACCCTTTCACAGCGAAACGTCAGAAATAACATTACGTCTAGTGAAGTTCCGCTTCGAGTTGAAAGTGGGTCAACTCGAAGCGGTGTATTTCAAACCGCTTTCAAGTGGACGCGGTGAGGCTAGTGATTGGTCAACTCTTCACGCTTAAACGCCTCACGCCTCGGTGGGAACGAGCCTTTAGATGGAGGAGAGGTGGGCAACTTCTGTTGTGATGGAGCACCTATAGGTAGAAGTCTGACTTGACTCCGCGTCACTAAAAAGGAATGCCTTCCGAGAAGACTTTAACACAAATTACTCCGCATTTGTGTGTCGTATGGGCTAAATATTGGAAAACTTCCACCAGTCAGTCTGAATGATGAGGCAAGATGCTGAACATTACAAACGCGATCAAGTCTCTTCGTGTTTTGAATCAGTGTTTATAACAATCTCGCGAACGGATTGAATTTTAGATCTAATTCTCAACAGTGGCGCATTTTACCACTGAACCACGAGTCGGGCACGGGATTCTATTACTATTTCATGCGTACGTTTCAGTACTTTTCCGTTAACCAGGCGCATATTTCGCCAACATCATAGTTTTCATTTTGGCGATGACTCAACAAACCAATAATATAAGCAATTTCAAAAACAAATAACTCATTTCATTAAAACGTTTTTCTTAAATTTTAGTATTACAATTTAAAGAAATTAAAAAAAAGTGCTATATTTAGCGATAGTTGGCGATTTTCGCTTGTGCACAGCTAACGGAAAATCACCCACATTTTTTGTGAGAATAGCACACCCATTAATAAGCCGACCGCGTACTTAAATTCTCTAATTATACTCGTACATTGAAATATACAGTATATAAATTTTATAAGTTAGTAATTAATTTAATTAATAATTTAACTATGATCATTAATTTTAATGTAATTAACAATTTAACTATTATCATTATTATTAATGTAATTAACAATTTAACTATTATCCTTATTATTAATTTAATTAACAATTTAATTGTGCCTTAAGTGTTGAGTAGTGGCAAGTTAAACTGAAAAATGTCAAATTAGGAACTGACATGGAGGGTACAATGGATTAAAGTTTTAAAAGCACAGAAGGAATCATTGTGAAATAAAGTGTGATAACAGGTTCTTCATAATAGTAAGGGTATAGAATAAGGAATATATATATGCATAAACTTTTCATATTAATCTTATGGCAAACTAATAGGACTAAGAATAAATTGACGTTTAAAGAGATGATCTCTGTGAAATTTATCACTTTATATCTATTCTTTACATTTATTTTCAGTACTTTTAACAACCGGAGGGCAGTCAGAAAAAAAATTCCCAGAAGTATCTCCTTTCCTTCTGTGCGACAGCCCCGTAAGTACCTCATCTTCCTTCAGAAATGTCCCACGTGCTTCCGGAAAAACATCCTCTCCCATCGCAGAAACATCCTTTCAGACATCCTGACAGGCTGTCGCGAGTAACAGAAATTGAGACTTGACTTCCAAGTCCGCTTTCAAGAAACGACGCTTTTTAACTGGAATTTTTGAATCTCTCTCTCCGGTTACTGGAGGTTTGTTAAGGCTGTTTATGTGAATGGAAAGATTTTCTGAATGTTTCAAAAATATGTTGTCTTACCTTCGATTTTTCTGTAAATAAAATGTAAAGCAGACATTTTGTTATAAGGAAGATGTGTGTATTTATGTGACAACAGCAAAAAAAAAAAAAAAAAAAAAACATATACTAGAATTCTAATCAACTATTCAACTAAACTAGAATTTCCACTAATCAACTATTCAACTAAACTAAAATTCCCCCTAACCAACTATTCAATTAAACTAGAATTTCCACTAATCAACTATTCAATTAAACTAGAATTTAAACTGAGTAGGAAAGTGATAAAATTTGACGGCCTTAATTTGGAATAATGTAATTGTTACATAAAAAAAAGATACGGATAAGGTTTTATCTTATTAAAAAGTTTCATCTAATTATTTTTTTAGTTTGCCTTATTAATAAAAAAAAATGAAGACGATAAGAAAAATTATGAATAATGTGTCCGTATGAAAGTGATTTAATTATAATTTTTAGTATGGTAGTGGATGAGAATGGGGCTTGATGGCCGAATGATTGAAAAGATTTTCTGAATGTTTTAAAAATATGTTGTATTATCTTTACTTATCTGTAAATAAAATATAAAGCAGACATTTGGCTATAAGGAGTATGTGTATTTATGTGACAACAACTAAAGAAACAGCATAAACTAGAACTTCAACGAATTAACAATTTATACTAGAGTTTAAACTAATCAACTATTCAACTAAACTAGAATTACAGCCAATCAATGTTTTTTTTTTTTCAATTCAATGTTTTTTAATTAATTAACTATTCAACGAAACTAGAATTTAATTTATTCAAATAAACTAGAATTTACACTAATCAATTATTCAACCAAATTAGAATCTCAGCTAACCAACAATTCAATTAAACTAGAATTTCAATTAAGCAGAAAAATGGTAAAATTTGACGGCATTAATTTGAAATAATTTAATTTTACATAAAAATATATAAATAAGGTTTTATGTTTTTAATTATTTTTTAGTTTGCCTTATTAATAAAAATAATGAAGACAAGAATACAAATTATGAATAATGTATCCGTATGAAAGTGATTTAATTATAGGTATGGTAGTGGAGGAGAATGAGGCTTGTTGGCCGAGTGACTATCGCTCTGGTACTCGGTACCACAGGTTTAGGTTTCAAGCCCAGGTAATGCCATGGAGGGTTGTAATAGTTCGGAATCAACTTTAAATCGTAGGTCCCGTTATAATATGACTGTTGTATGTTGTACTGACAAGCTTATCCTGTAAACAGAAAACATTTCAAGTCCCGAAATCTGCCATTATGGAGAAGGCCTTGGCCCACCATGGGGCTGCTGTGGCAATTATTGACTTTGTTTGTCGATCTGCGATCAATTTGTGCCTACTTTGGGCTAATTAGACCACGACCTATAGTTTAATGTGGAATTCAAACAACTAACAAACAGACATGCCAACCCCAGCATTGAACCTAAAGCCTGTAGCCCTAACCAATTAGCCATCAGGCCGCATTTTGTAAACGAAAAGAAGACTTTGAGGAAAATTCTACCAGGCATCCTAATTTTCAATGGCAGATATCTATAAAAAGTTTAAATCGTCATTAAATCAGTTGTTTCTGACAGTAGTGACTGCAATGCACTAACGACACATATTAACACAAAGTAGTAAACAGTGGTTTAATGCCTTATGTGTCAAATGATAATGTATTGGCAAAGCTTTTATTCGGATCAATTTGGATTGTTCGCAATACGTTTTATTATTTAATGTTTAATATGCAAGTAAATTTCATATAATACTCTGTCAAGGATGCTATAAAAATACTGTTTTTCAAAAATCTGTATTGAACAAAACTAATTAGAACAAGAAAATAATGTTAGGCTCTGTTTTTTTTAAATATATATTTTTTAGCATATTTAGGAACTTAAACATCTTAGTTCCAGCCTTAACATGGGATTGCAAATCAAAGTTGTCACTTAGAGAATGAACACAATAAATTTATAGCCCATAAACTCCTTTCATAGAGGCTCGAAGAAAAGGGAGGAGAGTGCTAAACATGCAAATACCGATCTTGTTAGTATTCGCTTCAGTCTGTACTTAGAAACACTAAGTAAAATTCAGCAAGTCAATGTGATGCAACATATATTAAGCTGAAACTACAATATACGTTCCGCTTTTGTGGCTTTGGTTTTCAGGATACTATAAGAATCAATTTTTTACTGTCTCAAAGATATTATAAAATACTGTTTTAGAAAAATATTATATGTACTGTGCAATAATAATTAGAACAAGAAAATAGCGTTAGTCTCTGGAATTTTCAAAATGAAGATAGTATTTTTAGCGGCTTGAAAAGACTTAACAAGGTATTGCAAATCCAAAGGTTTTCTTACTTATTCCGAGAATAAACACAATAAATTTATAGCCCATAAACTTCTTTGATTAGGGGGAAAAAGAAAAAGAATGCTAAACCTACGAATGCATATCTTGTAAGTATTCGCTCCAAACTTACTTAGAAACAGTGGATGGAATTCATCAAGTCAACATGGTGCAACTTTACCACACTAAAATTACAATATATGTGCCGTTGTTGTGACTTTGGCTTCAGGACCCTATAAAATCAATATTTTACTCTCTCAAGGTTACTTCAAAAATTCTGTTTTAGAAAACTCTGTAATACAAAACTAATTAGATGAAGAAAATAACGTTGAGGCACTAGAATTTTGAAAAAGAAGATAATATTTTTAGGGTCTTGAACAGATTTAAACAAGATATTGCAAATCCAAAGATGTCTTACTTATTCCTACAATAATTGTACCGCAAGCCTTCGGGCCAGGTCGGTTATGCTTTAAATCTTATTCCTACAATAAGCACAATAAATTTATATTATATTGTGGTTTTCGCTTCAGTATACTATAAAAATCAATCTTTTATTCTCTTAAGGATACTATAAAAATATATTTTATAAAAATTCTTATTATACAAAACTAATTAGAATAAGAAAATAAAGTTAAGGCTCTATAATTTTCAAATTGAAGATAGTATTTTTAGAGGCTAGAACAAATTTAACAAGGAATTTTAAATCCAAAGTTTTCGTACTTATTCGGAGAATGAAAACAATAAAATTATAGCCCTTAAACTTCTTTGATTGGGCTCGAGAAAACAAAGAGGAAATGCTAAACTTCCAAATAATGATCTTATAAGTATTTACTCCAAACACACTTAAAAACTGTGTATGAAATTCTGCATGTCAACGTGGCGCAACTTGTATTAACCGAAAACTATAGTACAATATATTTGCAGTTGTTGTGTCTTTGTCTTCAAGATACTATAAAAATCAATCTTTTCATATTCAGGTAAATTTCACATGACACTCTCTCAAAGATAATAAAAATATTGTTTTAGAAATTCCTTATTGAACAAAACTAATTAGAACAAGAAAATAAAGTTAAGGCTGCAGAATTTTCAAAATGAAGATATTATTTTTAGGGGCTTGAACAGACTCAACAAGGGACTGTAAATCCAAAACTGTCTTACTTATTCCGACAATGAACACAATAAATTTATAGCCCATAAACTGCTTTCATTGGGCTCGAGGAAAAATAAGGAGAATGCTACAGTTGCAAATATCGATCTAAACTTGCTTAGAAACATTGTATGAAATGCAGCAAGTCAAGTTGGTCAATTTGTATTACACTAAAACTACAATATACGCTCCGTTGGTGTAGCACTGGCTTCAGGAATCAATAGACTATAAAAAATCAATCTTTTAATCTCTCAAGGATACTATAAATATACAGTTTTAGAAAAACCTGTATTGTCCAATACTAATTAGAACAAAAAATAAATTTAAGACTCTGGAAATTTCACCATGCAGACAAAATTTTGAACAAGGGATTGAAAACGCAAAGTTGTCTTATTTATTCTGAGGATGAACACTATACATTTATAACCCATATATTCTTTCAATGGGCTCGAGGAAAAAGAGAGGAGAATTATAAACCTACAATTATCGATCTTGTGAGTATTTTCCAAACAAACTTAGAAACAGTGGATGAAATTCAGCAAGGTGCAATTGTATTAAGCTGAAACTACAATATATGTGCCGTAGTTGTGGTTTCAGGTCAGAATAATTGACAAAACAACAGCAACTTAGCACATCTACATTGTAAAAACTCTTGTTACACGTAAGTTAACTTATACGAGTTGATCATTTATGATTTATTCTATTTTTCAATTTGCAGATTCAATTGCATGATGGAAAAAAAAAACTAAAGATTTTCAGTTCAGACAAAATTAAATCGCCTGTATTCTCATGACAGCTGCCATTACTGCTTTATATCTTTTCCAGCTACATCTCATCCCATTAAACATCACGTGCACGCATTTCTGACGTACAAAAATAAAAATAAGTGAAAAAGACAGCGACAGAAAAAGGCTGAACTTTTTTTTACGACAGCAATAAAACCAGGACGCCAACTGGAATTCAAACCGGAATAATACTGCAGAATAATTTTTATTGAACGCCAGCGAGAAGTTTAGTTTGGAAGCATCAACTCGGACTATAACCCGAATGGAATGCTTCTTATGATGAAGATCATAAAAAAAATAAGTTCTGGAAGAATAAAGATCCGGGCCCGTAAAAGTCCAACCTGCTGTAGTTTGGGCTAAGGAAGGATCTGATCTTCTGATTTGCATGCTACAACGATCTGCCTGCTTCCGATATGCCTGTTTTTCTTCACGCATTGCCGCTCGAATAAGTTTCGAATAAGAGCCACGTGTGAAGACTTTTCAGAGGCATAACCGGGATTTGGAATGGCAGGAGGAATTGCAAGGATGATCGGATCATAAATCAGAAAAATGCAAGATGGCCATGCAATAAAACGTCCATCTAAGAAAATCATCGAAACTTACAGTTAGTTTCCAACTTAATTAATGTTGTGAATTTACATTTTATTATGATTTTGTTTCTTTACATTTGTGGGTTGTGCTTTATAATCATATCTTAAAATTCTTAATTATGGGTATACTGTGTCTTTCCTAAAACGTATTTCCTGAAGGTGCTGTTAGAAATACAAAGATACTAGGGATTTCATAAGAATATTAAAATTACTGAGATTTGTGATGATATTTTCACTGCCCAAGTTTAAAATAATATTGTATGAGTTTCGAATATGCGTCACGTCTGAAGGTATATCCAAGATTTCAGAAGGTTCAGAGGTATAACAGAGATTTAGGTTGATAGGAGGAATTGCAATCATAAATCAGAAAAATGCAAGAGAGCTATTCAATAAAACGTCCATTTAAGAAGATCATCGAAACTTACAGTTAGTTTCCAAGTTAATT